>JAOWBP010081348.1:0-27798 GCA_028571105.1 Tragopan temminckii
AAGAAAAGAAAAGAAAAGAAAAGAAAAGAAAAGAAAAGAAAAGAAAAGAAAAGAAAAGAAAAGAAAAGAAAAGAGAGGAAGATGTATCAAATACACAAGTACAACATGGAGAAAAACTGGTTAGGGAGCAGTGCTTTGGAAAAGGAGACTAGCATTATAATGGCTAAGTCAGTAATTCTGTAAGTCAGACTTCATGTTGGGTGTACTCATATAGGAGCATAGCTTTGCATCTGCTGTCATCCACAAAGCACTAGTCCAGCTGGAAGGATGCACTTAAGTTTGACTACTTAGTATCAGGGAAGGGAGGAGTTCTGGGAGGCATCCTCAGGGTGAATGATCCAAGGTGTCCATTGAGGAGGGACTGGGGCAACATCAAAGGAATTGTGCCAGGGACACCAAGGAAGAACCATCTTCAAGTATGTAAAAGAAGAGGAATACCTAACCTGTATTTCTGCAGTGGCAAGAAGCAGCAACGCTCTTTAATTGTACTGAGGGAGACGCAGACTAGGTATTTCAGGAAATACCTTCCTAACAATACAGGCAGACAGTGAAGGACTGAGGTTTGCAGTCTGGAAAAGTATTGAAACACCCAGTACTATAAATCTTGCAAACCACTGAGACAAATCTCTCAAGGACCACATGAACATGGTGAGTTGGCCTTCCAAGTCCCTTCCAGCCCGTTCCCTTCCAGTCCCTCTGCTTAGTTTGGATATAAAGCCTTTGCAGGGCAGCTTTTCAGGCTGTCCTCAAGAAGCGGCTGCAATAAATAGGCAGCAGGATTACTCTCTCAGGACACCTGAGAGAGACAAAAACACCTTTGAGGAAACGGACTGCCATTCAGATGGGCTTTTAATTTGGTTCAATCTTCAGTCCTTGCCTGCCACTGGAATTACAGGCCATCTTTTTAAAGAGCTTTTGTTCTATCACAAAAGAGCAACACCTCTCTAGTTTCCTTTTTATTATTTCTTTAACATTGTAAATCATCCATCCTGGTATTGCAGTCCCCAGGCTCAAATCACGTTGCGTATATCACTGCCATTTCCAGAGGAACATTTTTATCATGGAATTGGTCAAAACTGCATAATAACAGTTGTGCTGTTTACATTAGTGCATGGCAGAGAAAGTGGAGGGGCAGAATTTGAAGCCTTTCCATTATTATTTATACAAATCTCAGGTTTCATGGCTGGAAAGTGTGGAATTCACACAGATAAATGGTCATGAGCCACCACTAAAAGATGAAAACATAGGTCCAGAGTCCCCAGTACTGAGCATTAAGTGCCAATAGTACATAAGCCTGACCCAGAAGGGGAAAGTTGGAGTCTGCCTTCTCAAGAGGGCTTATGATGTTAAAAGAATCTTGTAATCTAAAAAAGATCTTTCCAGCTAGATATGCCATTTTTCATTCTCGTGCACACACAGATCAAGGGAAGGCCATGAGTCTGTGGCTCATAAAACAGTTTTTTAAAACTTCTTAATCTCCTTTGCTTTGGGAAGTGCTAAGATCTAGCCTCCTTTACTTTGCTTCTTTTACTTATTTATGAACCTAAAGCCTGGGTTTTTCAGAAAAGGGGGAAAATTGCTTTGAAGTTAATTTTAGATGTAGAAGCAAACCCTGACCACAAAAAATGCTTTCAGAGGGTCACAGCACTGTCTGGAGATTGAGTTGTCCTGACACTTCCTAATATCAGGGATAAAGCACATTCCATTCACCTTGATGTGAGATATTGAACTTACTCAGGTTAAAATATGGCATCCTACAAAATCAAACTTTGAGAGGACTTTTTTTCCAGTATTTTTCTAAGTATTCATAAATCCAGATCCTCCAAGGATGATTCTAAGCTTAAATTCACCACAAGTATATGTTTTTTCAAAATAGACATCACAGAGATGGTTTCATCACCATACACTGTATCCTTTTCCCGAGCAGTTTATTGTGTGGTCACAAATCTGAAAACAAGCTCATAGCTTAACTTTCCAAGAATGCTTTTCTTAAAGTCATCCACATTGACACATATCAGTTCCCATATCTTACTAAGGATGACTGAAAGTGCCAAAAACGTGCGTACGGAGGTCTGAGGAAATTCCCCAGAAAATACATTATAAAGGTAAGGATTATCTGTACATCTTTTAAAGATTCTGGCTGAAAGTTTGCAACTGTTTAAAAAACAGCCACTCTCTACTTGCTCTCCTGCTCTATTACAATATTAAACAAACACTGATTATCAGAAATAGTATCTAATATCTGTATACCTTGTTTTCAGTTTTATCACAGAATCATAGGATGGCTTAGGTTGGAAAGGACCTCAAAGATTATCTAGTTCCAACCCTCAAACACCACTCATTTTCAAATATAACATACCTCTCGTGGTCTTCAGTAGTTTTATAAAGTGAAAGAAATATTTTATATGTACGTATACTCAATCTTCACTACGATCAAAATATGCCAGTGTATGACTAGTATGCATCCATGTTTTGAAACATGTTCCTCTCTACTTCCAGTGACCATGAAACTCTGAGCTCTGAAAATAAGGATTTTATTTTGCTTTATACTGTTACGTCTTAAGCTCTGTCTCAACTATTATATATACATGGATATATGTTCAAGTGTATATATAACAAGGGGATTATTTGCAAAAGTATTGGCAGTTTTGGATGCCAGGTCCTAATACACCAGGGGCACAAATGTCCCTGCAGAACCAGACACTACAAATTGTTATTTGCTTCTTCAGGGCTTGATCATTATTATTTAATAAAAATATTTGAGTTTTTGCTTTAAAAAAATTAGTCTTCTTTTTAGTTTATTTTTCATCATTTCAATTTCCATCTTTTGAAGATATCCATAATAGCTTTAGCTGTGATGCCATCAAATACTAAAATTAATCATATTTCTTACCACAGAAAAATGCTTAATCATACCATGACAGAACATAAGTTCTAACAGAAGGATTGCCTCACGTCACTGGCTCCAACTGACCTGACACAGCAGAGGAGAGCAGAGTTTCTCCCCTGACCATTTCTCTCTTATAAGGAGAAGAAAGAAAACTTCTAAAAACTCCCTTAAACAAGGTTCCTAAGCTTCCAAAAATCCTGTGAATAGTTTCTGCTGAACAGGTTATTTGTAAAACACACAGAAACCCATGCACCCTATACTCCCTGTTTGCTCCCTGCCATCAGCCCCCCCCTCTAAGTACTCCCATCCATAGGGCTCACATGAGCCACACTACAGCATTCCTTTCAAGGATATGCCCAAGAACATTTTGCCCTAAATGTGCAATTTATAGAAGTGTTTTTTGATTCTTCAGTCAGGCTCTCACAAGCTTGATGGGGCATTTTGACTGTATAGGAAGGACAAAGCAGGAAAGGAAAAACAAGTTGGCTCAGACAGCTATAGATGGGGAAGTTCTTGGCAGATGTTCCCAATATGAAGTGCACCCCATGTAGATGACCTTCCTCCTTCTCAGGCACTCTATGAAGCATCATTGCTTACACACAACTATCTTTGCATTGAGTAGGCAAGAATGCTATGACTATGGCAGGATGAGAAATGCCCCATGGTGTGCCAGTGCCCATGTAGGAGGAGAACTGTGGTCAGAGAAACTTCTGATGGACACCCTAAGGTGCCATGACACATTCTGAGAAAGACTCTGATGTGTTATGCTTTGGTTGCCTTTGGCATAGAAACCCATGTTACAGTGGTTCTATATTTTCATTTGAAGGTACATTAAACCATTTTATTTTAAAGATCAACCAGATAAATGGAAGAGCAAGCCTTTGAGCATACTGGTAATACATGCTTTAGGTTACTTTATCTCTGGGAATGGGCCAAAGTGGTTTCTGTCTGTGTGCGTGTCTGTGTAATTAGCCCACAAATTCAAATGCAAATAAAACTCACTAGGCAATGCATGTAAATAACCATCAGCGCCATGATACATATCACTCTTGACATATGATTCCCATGCATTACAAAGACATGGGGACTGTAAAAGGACAAAGAAATCTCAACTTTCATTTCAGTCACTAGGAAGAGCTGTGAGGAACCTGGATACTCCTGCACTTTGGTACCTGAAATGGGAAGCAAAGCAGTAGAGTAGAACCAGTTTTCATGCATGAGGAAGTGGCTAGGATGATAAAACCAGTGGCAGAGGGTAGATGGTGGTGGAGAATGGAGGCCATGACTTGCAGAGTTTGTAAGCTGCTTGCTGCCATGGTGCTCGCCAGCTGGGAGCTCAGGTGTCTGCATGGGACTCAGGACAAACTGAGTTCTGATCACCTGGAGATTTTCATGTGCCAACACTCTGTATGCCGGAGTGAGTATGGGGCCTCACTCAGCACTCAGCCTTCCCTCCGGAGTGCTTCAAGGACAACCTCACCCTATGGGTCAGGCTTCAGGCCTGCACGTGGAGCAGTGCCTGTGACACACGGACACACCTTCCTTTGGCCTCCAGCGACCTCCACCCAGCATTTTTGTCCTTCTCTGCAACAAGGCACAGTCATTGCCGCAGGTTGCCCTGTGAGGCAAGGCTTGTGCCAGCCAGCCTTCAGCCTTCCTGCTCCTCTGTCACCTGCCATGAACCAGGACTCACTGTGGCAGTGTAAGCTGCTGTCAGCAGTAGCCTGTGTCACTGTCAATGGAGCCATAGCAGCCTGGAAGGCTGCTCCCCAGATACTTCTACAGATGCTTTCCCAGAATAAGCAGTGGTTTCACAATATTCGGTGCTCTATTTCTCAACTACCCTGATGATGAGGGTCAGAAGAGCTGTCGCCAGCACTGCTGGCATACATGGACAATGTCACCTGCTGCTGGGAGAAGCAAGAAGCAAGGGAAATACAAGGGAAATACGATGCTATCAAAGAGATCTTGGCCTGTGACATTATGTTTGTGAAGTGGGGAAAAAAAACATCAGAAGATACAAAATAAAACAGGAATGCATGGAAACTATAAAAGTGTTTAAGGTCAACTTGTGCAAATGCTTGTTAAGTTTTATTGCAAAGAAGGATAAGCACCACAGAACATATTTTGTTACTGGTTCTAGCTTTATCTTCGAGCAGGCTGGAGCCTGCCAGGGAGAAGAACACACCATATCTTCCCTAGTTGCTTCTTCCTTCACTATTCTCATCCCCTCCATTTTCTTTCATAGTGGGAGATAATGGCTTCTCTTTCCATCCCAACAAGAAGGACACAAACACTTTCTAGGTAGGTCACTATTAATTAGTATGATTACAAATAAGATGAAAGGGAGTTATAAATTCAGACGTCCCATCTGATTTGGGGAAGCAGGTGATGTGCTGCATGGGATGGGTTCTAATGAGCTCTGCTCATGGTATGGGTTCACCAGTGTCATGGGAAGGGAATGTGAGTCCCTGATGAGCTGAGTGAATGCCTTTTTTTTCACATATTCCACGTTTGCACAGCAAACTCTCTTTTCCAGCACCAGGAAGGTCAGAGAAGTCATTAAGGGGCAGCCCTGTCCTGTTGGCTGGAGAAAGCCCTGAGTACAAACGAGAATGTCACAGTCTCCCTGCTATCTCATTCCATATGAGCCTCCTGTCAGATCAGATGACACTGGACACACTGAGCCAGCTAGGCATGTGGTGGGATGGGGCTGGCAGCAGCACTACACTGCCCCGCTGGTATTGAGGGGTGCTCTGTTTGACCCTGCGAGTGTGAGTGCTGCTGAAATTCTTTTGCACCTTGGCCTGTAACAACCTCACTGCATATCAGTTCTGTAGGAAGAGAATAAATTCCTTCTTTCAACCTCTGAGTTCAATTAAATTAACTTTCTTCTTTTTGTTAGGTATTTAAGTAAGAAAGTAAATGGCATTACAGCTGAATGTTCAGCTTTCCCTTCTGGGCTGGAGCAGCTCTCCTACAAAGACATGCTGAGGGAACTGGGCTTGTTGAGTCTGGAAAAGAGAAGGCTCTTGGGAGACCTCATTCTGGCCTTCCAGTACTTACAGGGAGCTTATAAACAGGAGGTAGAGCAACTTTTTACATGCACACATGGTGATAGGACAAAGGGAAATGGCTTTAAGCTAACAGGCGAGATTTAGATTAGATGTTAAGATGAAATTTTTTACTCAGAGGGTGGTGAGGCACTGGTAAAGGTTGCCCAGAGAAGTCCCATCCCTGGAGGTGCTCCAGGCCAGGTTAGATGCGGCCTGGGCAAAGAAGGTCATCACAGTGCTTCACATTTGCATTCAGGCAAAAGTGATAATGCCACAAATATTTTAAAACTTTCTCCCTTCTTCTTCTGGTATTGTGGTATCCTGTCATGGCCTCATGCTTGCCACTGGGTTCTGACTAATTGTTTTTTGTCAGAAATTGCTTGCTTTTCCCACTAATGAACACCTGTGAACTCCAGCACTGAAGGGGAAGGAAGACTGGAAAGAAATTAGTTGTGCCGTGTGTCCCCAGCCATGCCTGGCTCTGGCCCTCTCCAGTGTCCACTCTCCCTGAGGGCTGTGCAGGAATGTGCCACATCTTTCCACGCCACAACCTGCATCAGGGAGGGCCGTATTTTGGAGCAGTCACCGCACTTGAGGAAGACATTTCCAGATGAAAGCACAAAAGGAAGAGAGGGGGTGCACCTGGGATATTTGATTCCTGCAGTACAGCGTATGTGCATACATATAAGAGAAAATGAGGAATGCAGAGATGTCACTACAGCCAAGGAAATGTTTTGCATCATCTGCAATGGCTTAACTATGACTGAAGATGTACACAGAGTTTATCTCCACTTGCAGGAGTCTTTCTAGCACAGAAGTTAGAATGTTAAAGAGGAAAGGTGATCCCTCAATTAAAGCACTGGCCTAGATGACTGTTTACAAGTGTAAGGGATAATTTATAGACAGATGGATTTTATACTAGGCTCTTAGCTTGTTAATGGTGCTATCAGCTTTGCTGACTATTCAAGAAGTTTTGGTGTGATATCTGAATAGCTGCTATCTGGTCATTTTAAATGCTAGATCAAATCTTAATATCGTGGTAGAAATCTTTTTTTTCAGTGCATTAGAATTTAAATAACACCAAGACTTCACCTTCTTGTCTTCTAAATACTTTGAAGTACAAATATTGACAGAAGTTGAACTATTTTCAAACACCACAAATTTACCCAAAGTATCTGTGTGCCATTCATACTGAATTTCACAGCTTCAGGTTGATTCCAAATCAGTGCTCTCACTCTATTTGCACCTGTGTTTGCAGAAGCCATATTAACTAGTAGCTAAAGGAGATGAGGATGTACTATTGAAATTTTACAAGTACTTGTTGAGATTTTATCTCAAATGCTATGTACAACTTTGATTTCCCCTTTTCATATAGGACCTTGAAGCAGTGTCTACAGCTGGGTTCTGTGGCCCTGGAAGATTCTTTCTCATCCTATTGTCCTGTGTGTCAAGTAGAATGCGAGAACAAGCTGAATTTATATATTAGATAACCTTTAAGGGTTCCTTCCGCCTCAAATGATTACACGATTCTATGATTTTCCATGACTGTTTAAGTAATTTCCAAAGCACAATCTCACTTCAAAGCATACTCAAGCCCAGATCTTAGCTGTGACTATAGCATATCACATTTGGGTTAAAGTCACCAGTCAAGATGCAGGCAAGAACAGAGCTGGGCTTCTGGACCCGGACACACTGGGTCCGTGCTGCTGGAGTCTCAGCGAGCTGATTTCTCAACTCTACTGAATCATAGGGAGTTTCACAATTTAGTGAAATTTAGCAAAATTATCACCTCCAGATTTACTTGAAATCAGTGGAGTTAGCATATTTGCAATGACATCACAGAGATCAAAATTTGATTCTTGCCCTCTTTGTCAGTGAAGTAACAGATTTAGAAGCAAAGTCTTAAACTCTTCTAAAAGACTGTCAAACTCTCATCTCCAGGCCCTTGTCTTCAGCACCACTGCTCTGTGAAGCATCCCACTTCTCCCAGTGAGGATTTCATCTCCCTGCACCTCCAGGCCTGCTGCCCCAGATCCTGCCTGAAAGCACTCCTCCTGCCCAGGGCTGTCCACGCGGAGACCTGCAGTGGATCAAGCTGCCCTGTGCTGGCTGCTCTCTGGTAACTGCATGGAAAACTCTGCCTGCCTTGATTCATCACTGCACTGCGTGCCTCAAACTGCTGTGCATGTCCCCACACATTCGCACAGCCCTTCTCCCTTTCACCTCCTCCCCTCAGGTCCAAATGCATCAGTGAGTCACTGTGGGAAGTGCACCTGATGATCTCAAGGACGCGGCACCAAACATCTTGCATCTCAAAGCTGCCCTGTGAGATAGCTGCAGACTGGGCCAGCCATAGCCAAGCTGCTCAGATATTTGTATCTGGGTTTTTAACTGCTTCCCAGTAGTTCTTTGCTTTAGGATTTCAGTGTACATTTAACATTTGAAATGGTACATAAAAGTTTACATCTGTGATGCCACATGGCCTACCTGAGTGAACAAAAGGATTAAGGATTCGGAGAGGTTATTTATACTTTAATCATTATACTTTAATCAATCTACAGATCTACCCAGCATCGATTGGAACAGAGAAGTACATTATGATCACAGAACAAAAGCAAGAGCTATTGCTACTGGTGCTCTTTGTGCACAATTAAAATGAACTGATAATCTCAGTAATTCAGGACTATTTATAGTGTCAGCAATATTTCGTGTGTAGATGCATGCATCCAGGTGCATGTGGGCTTCTGTGTTTCAGAAGGCAGTAGCAAGTTCTCCATTTGCAAGGAGCAGACGTACTGAGCCTCACACATCAGTGGATTTTGTGTGATCTTTATGTAAGGAATGACATCCATCTTACACCACCGCAAATGCAGCAAGTCTCAGCTGAGTGCTGTACCCTGGCATCACATCTTTGTCCTCAAATGCTTTCTGAGGCAGGAAATCATCTCTTTTCATTTCTAAATATTTTAAAATAATGCTTGAAATGGTTTTAATATTACATATATGTCCTTGTTTGGGAGTAGAGCTCTCGTGATGCAGTTGAGGGCAGTAAATCTTATTTTGAACCGAGGTGAACAGGTTCTGCAGGCTGAACGTGCCTGAAGGCAGCTCTATCCTACACACCCAATTTTTTACAAAACACAGCAAGACAGGTTCACGTCTGGTGTAATCCGTTTGCCTCCAGAACATTTTCAGCTTGACAAATCTGCCTCAGAAGAAAGCAGCATGTTGCAGTTTCATACTTGGGGGCCAGTTTTAATTTCATGTACCCTAAACCACAACTTGTCGGGCTTGACCATTTTCTTCAGATGGGTAGGTAGGTCAACTTTGGGCCATCCAAGTATGAAAATGGCACAGATCTTCCTTTAGTTGAGAACTGGTACAAAATTGGAGGTGGTCAGGACATCACACTATCAGAGCACAGACACTGTTAACAGGCGCTGTATGGAAGTGGTTTTGGCTGGAATTTCACAGCACAGCCATTTTTCTTGTGGCTTGGAGCTCCCGACGCTTTCCACTCACATGGTGATCTCTTGTGTGCTGCAGGATGGTGCGAGCCAGACCTGGAGCCTCACACTGCTTTAATGTGGCGGCCCCAGGCTTGGATTCAGTTTGGGATTCAGAGCAGCAGCTCCAACTTTATCCACATAAAACACATCCCAGTGTCCCCAGTGTCACAGCAGCGCTGGCTCGCTGCTTCACCTCACTGCTGATACAGCCCTTCAAGTCATGCCTTGCACAGGAAACTGGCTGATCCAGGTAAATCCTCCTCTCACGCTGTCAACATGCAGCAATGAGGACAGAAACTGCTGCCTTCATGTTGCTCAATGCGCTGGGAGTCTGAAAGGGCTTTTAGGTGAACGTGGAGCCAAAGTGTCTGTCTCCACCCACTCTGGTTTTGCCAAAGAGGCAAGAGGGAAAAAAAGCCCGCGCTTCTGTTCTCTGATTTCAGTGTGCTGCTGCATGGACGTGCGTGCGGCTGGAAAGGCTTCTGCTGCTGAACACCTCCCAGCTCGAGGGGAAGAGGTTCTCTTCCATATGCACAATTGACTCAGAGACTTGTTTGTCCTGCAGGAAGAGTTACAGGATTAAGTTTGAATACTTTGATATGAAAAAGCACACACTGACATGGGGATTTTGGCAGGCTTCATGCGTTCTTCTTTCTCTCTTTTTATGCACCTAGAAGCTGGACATGATTGACAGATTGCAATTTCAGTCCTGGAAGCAGACTCTTGAGGTTTAATGACAACACAGACTTCATGAGCCCCAGCTCTGCTGCTTCAAAAACTAAGCAGCTTCTGCAGGTGCCAGCTGAGACTCCAGCAATCATTCCAGGCTGCCCAGCACCCAACCAAACCTCTCCAGGAGGGATGAGAGACTGAGTGGAAATGATACAATGGCCTAGGGTGTGTTTCTGTCATACAGGCACAATGTTGATAAAAATATCTTCCTGTAAATCTTCTTTACATCAGCATTCTTGATACAAATAAATTACAATAATTACATACTAAATATTTCCTCCTGGAAACAGAGGAAAGAAACAAATTTGGAAAGCAGCTGTTGCCTACTGTTCTCTGAGATAGAGGTGGTTGTCACGCTATTTCTTCTCTGAGCCTTCCATAGGACATCCACACCCCCACACATACTTGCCATGATACACCCCTGCCTCTGCACTGCCTCTGTAGGGTAGGGGTAAGAGGGGTACTCTCTGAGACCTGCAGAAGAAAAACACTATATACCATCATACTACTGCAAATTTAACTACTTGTTTTCCCATTTTATATCTTAGTAACTCCCTCAGTTTGGCATTCAAAATCAAGGTATTTAACACTCTGCCCTCAAGAAGTGCCCTTCTGTTCCTCAAGGAAACCAGCATTCCTCCAGCTGTCACATTTGTGGAAGACAAGGAATCGATCATGTCTCAAAGTGAGTTTCATTTCAGAGACATTCATCAGCATAATGCCAAATAGAGAGTGAATCCTCACTTTCTATTGGAAGCATGGCATGATCATCTACAATGAGGCAAATATGCAGCACCATCTTACATTTCCTGAATAGACTGGAGTTTGTCCCTCTGCAGGCCCCCCCTTGGCTGAGATAGGACTGAGTCTGTGAGTGGCCAAGGGCACGCTGCAGTCCCACCAAGACCCAGAGATAGTAGTAGACCTTTAAGAGCAACAAGAAGCCAAACAAGCCTGAGCCAGCTGATGATTAACACGCTTTCTTCAGAGTAGGAAGTATTTTTAATGAGCTTCCATTTGAAAAAAAACTGTTGTGATTCTAAATTCTGTCTTGAGTTTCATCCTTCCCATGGAGTCGATGTAACATCAATAGCTTGTGGTGCAGGACATGGCCATGCTGGGTTTGAACACAGTAATGTTTAGGACTTTGTCTTTCCAAGGGCTGTCTCCCTTCCGAGGAAAGCATTACAATCACATTTAAAAGGTAAATGCTATTGGGAAAGTGAATTAATGGTATCTAATTTATGAAATTATGGACTAATTCAAGTGAACAGTGTTTTTTCACCAGGATTCCTATGGATGAAAAATGCAAATCTGGCAACACTGAAGCTTTCCAGGAAGGTCTCATTCCACTGACTTTTTCTCATACAAAACTGAGAAGAAATTCCCCATAAATCAAAATCTTCTGTGGTAAGATTTTTTAAATTAAAGATTCAGAGGAGTTTTTTTTTGCAAAACAACTGTTTGTTTTGAGATGCCTTTCCATTTTCTTTGAAATAAAATTGAAAACATTTTTTTAAATCTCAATTTCAAAATAGAACAGTTCATTTGGGGATCAAACAAAACATCTCATTTAAGTGGTCAGGAAGTTTTTTATTCTTTGGAGCTGCTGATGAATCAGAAAAACGCTTTCTTTCCACAACTCTGATACTGATGCTGTGTTGAAGCTGCTTTGATATTTGATATTTATTACCTTAATCTTATTTGTGCCTTAGCATTACCGGGTATAATGGCTTCATCTTTGCCTGATGTTAGAAGTTTAAATGCTCTGCTCCTGAACAGTGTTGGGATGCAAGACCACTTCAGGATCCCCAGTGTTGTTGGCATAAATCAAGCAATTATGAAGGGAAGAGCCCATTGCCACTGTTGTTGATCTGGTAGATAAAAAATAAGAGAAAGAATGTTGGTCACTGAAAGTTAAAAAAAAGAGGATAAGTAGATGATACAATAATAGTGAATCTTAATTGGAGGAAACTCTGAAGGTAGGAGAAAAATCAACTCAGAAATGTAGAGATCTTTTGGCATTCAGATCAACTTTGATTCTAGTTTAAATGACAACTAAGAGCTGATAAGCAAGGTGTCATGTTTTAAATCACTAACTAAAGTGGTCTTGAGCCAGAACCTGTCTGATATTTGGTGTTTGCTTTCAGCAAAGTGCCTCCGTTAGTGCTTTGACTACTCTGATTTGTGACTACAGCAAAGCCACCCATCATCTCCATTTTACAAGTACATCTCTTTTTTAATGCAAACACTAGGGAATGTTGGTCTTTGAGTGACTGGTTTTACATGCATTGAGAAAAGTATTTCTTTTATCTTTCTTTTTCTTTCTTTCTTTCTTTTTTTTTTTTTTCTTTTTTAATGAACTGTTTGCCATCAAAACCCCAAAATTATCACATTAAGACCATGCAATTGGCTTCTCTGTGGAATTCTATCTTCAAGCAAGTAGCATGAATATAGAAAGTTACAGAGCATGCATATGCACCAGTGATTTTGTTTATTAGGCTCTAATATAGCAATCACTATCAAAGAAGTTGAGATTCATGCAGATTTTACACTTGTTGCTCAGGCAAGCATTATCTCCCATTTTCACAGAGAAAACTGTGTTTACGTGGTGGAGAGAGTAACTTACCAACATCCAAATGTTAAGAAGAGAACCAAGGTCCTTGGTGTGCCATGACAGCAGCAAGTCTGTTCTTTCTGTCAAGGGCTGTTCCAGTGCTTTTGAGCTGAATATTTGCCTTTTCCTCTTAATTTCTTGTCCGTGGGCAAGACAAGGGCAGGGCAGTCCACAGGAGAGTCTAGTTCCAGCTTTGGATCACGAAGCTGCCCTCATAAAGCTTCACAGTTTTCACAGTTTCAAGCATTTATTTCAGGACTATTTGTATGTACACAATGAAACCTGAACACCTACCACCTGAGTCCTTGAACTGTATTCCATCTTCTTAGTGGTCTAGTCATCTTTCCATGGTAAATATACTAAATACAGTGTGATTACTATTATAGTAGTTTCAGCCAATGCAACATGGAAAATATGTGATGGTATTGAGAAGGACAGTGATCAGCTTCAGCAGGAAACATTTCTGGAAGTGACATTTGATTCTAGCTAAGAGAATATTATGAGCCTGTGCTTCAAGTGGAAAAAAGCACCTGTAATCAGGTCCTAAAACCAGAATTTCACATTTAAGTGCCTACATGCTAATTCATACAGGCACCTGAACAAACGGCCTCAAAGCAAGCATCCACAAGGGACAGAGAGGATGTGAAAGAAGGAGAATTTTTTTTCAGTTTACTCATATTTAGTTTCATTATTCAGGTGGCCATGGCAACTTTCTATCCTTCTCCTTGTCCTGAGAGACCCTTAAGCTCTGAAGTTCTGCAAGTTTTTTTGGTTTGCCAAGGAGACCTCACAAGCTCAACTTCCGCAGGAGAGAGGCCATATTTTGAGCGTATCTTCATCTTGCACCTCTGCACTGCTCCACCCAAGCATGGAGGCATCCCACACTGCCCCTTGCAAGAGCTCTTAGTGCTGCTACAGCATGCTCAGGTGCATGCTTCAGAATGGCTAGACTTGTCAGGGAAGAAGAGCTACTGAGTCATCTAGGTAACTCTGCCAACAAAGGAGTTTTACCCACAGCAGTTGTGCTTGCAGTGCAAGCGGTTCTGCTCAGACACTCTGAGCAAGAGCGGGGATTCAGATGAAAGACTCCTGATTTGAAATTCTTGTAGAATTCCTCCCTGTTGCTGTGAATGCAGCCTGATTCAACTTATCTGGTAAGTACTTTTGTCATAGTGACTAATGACCTGCCAGAAGGAAAGGAAAAAAAAAGACATAAAATGGAGCAGCGTTCAGGGGTAGGTAGCCATGTTCTGCCCCTCCAGTTTCCTCACAGGCAAACTATGATGGCTCTCCTTTGTAAAGAAGCTCTTTGAAACTTCACATTCAAAATATGACATTTTCCTTACAGTATTGTTTATATAGTGGTCATCTGGAAACAGTCTAAAGCTTTATTTATGCCCAAGAAAAATAACACAAGCTTTATTTTAAAATGCATCTTTTGATCAAGGACACAACCAGTACCATTAGTAGAAAAGAAAACAAAGTTCTGCTCTGAGTTTTTCCCCGGAAAAAAACAGATCATACTCATAGGAGTCCATGCACAAAGCTTTCCCAGGTAGATTCTTCAAGGTCCTTGCAGAGGATGTAGCTACTAAAGAGCTAAACATTGAGACACAAAGAGACTTGCTCAGGTGGCAACAAGATCTGTTTTGCAAGCCAGTCCACTGAGCAGCCTGCTGTGCTCTGCCTCACCTGCTTGAGAAGGAGCGAAGGAAATAAATGTTTCCCTGTGTCAAATCCAGCAGTTAAATTCTGTTCACTCTATTCTCTGGACATTATGTATGACTCATTCCAAAGGTCTAGGGGGTTATCCAGAAGATGTACACATCCATATGGAGTCACTGCTTATATCTTTGCAGGGCTGCATGGCCCATGGTCCTTTTGGAAATGCAAACTTGCACTGTGGATTTGCTACTATTATTTTTTTAATACGTCTTTTTTTTTCCCTCACAGGTTTCACAGCAATAACTGAGCCCCTTTGGTTTGTCTCTGAGGAGAGGGAACTCAATAACTGGCAATTACTTTGCCTACTATTTAATGAAATTCAAGGAGCACGGTAACATCCATAATCTCACTCTTTTAGCTTGTTAAGCCCCAGTTCTGCATGTCTCGAAGTGTTAATATTCAGACATAAATGGAAAAAGGTTAAAAGGATTCAATGAATTTGTGACAAATGTGCCCTTTGTATATATGAATTCTGAGTCATTTCTACTGGACATGGTGCATTGGTTAATCTTGCTATGAATACCAGAATTACCTCCTCGTTAGCAGGACCCATTGTTGTTATTACTGTAGCCCAGTGGAAAGGGCACAGACTTAGGTGCCAGGAGACTTAGTTTCTCATCACATCACTGCTGCTATCCTGACATTTGTCCTAGGACTAATTCCTGCATTTCTTTATCCCTGTGTTTCCTTCCCCAAGTTGTGCTGCCTTGAGCATCTGGAGGTGAAGCTGTCTGGGGGCAGAGAACTCCCCATATATTCAGCATCAGGTACAAGGAAGCCTTATCTCAGTTGAGTATTTTAGTCATAGTCAAGTAGCAACAAATGCCAACCAGTTGTAAGTTAACCAAAAAGAAATTATGTCTAAAATTAATGAATATACTCAAAATTGAACATATTCTATGGAAATTTTAAACCAGCTTTAACAACTGAAGTTTTGAGAGTCTTGATTTATCTGTGAAGGAGGTGCCACATTCTGCAGCAGCTTCTTCCACATCTTAAATATGAAAGCCTTTAATAAATTTGTATTGAACTAAAGCCAACACAGCTGATCCCATGCCTTTTCAATTTTACCTCCCTTCCAGTCGTCCTGCTTTCATATCATCACTTTCCATGAACTGTGTGTTTTTGTGCTGAAAATTAAAACTCAGAGGGAGAAGTTATCGTGAGGAAAGATTGAGAGGTGATCCCAGGTAACCTGGAGTGAAACCATATGAGTTCTGCAGCTGTACTGAGAGAGAGGGAGCGAGCAACACGAAAAGCAAAAATGCAGAGAGGGGGGCAGAAGAGAGGCAGCAGTTTATTTATTAAGTGCCATCAATGTTTAAGGCATAAGGCAGAAATTCCTGAACCAAGCAATTCATAGTTTAAGTGTTAAATTGTACCTTTAAGTGGAAAAAGCCCACACTGAGGCCAAGAAACCACTTACCAAGATTTCTCAGAATGTTTTCCAGGCACACTGGGGTCTGCCTTCCTCCCACCACTCTGGTGGAAAAGGAGGGTGCCTCAATAAATCACATCTCCCATAGAGGCTGGTGTCACCTGCACAGATATCCTCCATTCCTACGCTGATTGGTGCTTCACCACCAGAGCTATGTCTCTGCTGCACTGCACTCTCAGAAAAGAGCCAGCAGTAAGCAAAATGAGGTAGGGCAGGGCACAGCCAGTCTAGTGAAGGAGCAAAGCCATGATGCCAAACCCCCTGATGTAAAGGACCATGGCTGGAAGCAGATAATGTTAACAAAAGGACTATTAAAGACTTCCCAGAACTGTGGCAGCTAATCTGCCCCCTGTTCAGCTGGATGTGTCATGTCATTACTCACCTTTTCATCACAAGAAACCCGCTATTTCCTGCTATATTGACCCTTGAGCATTATCACATCTATGGAGTTTCTTTGTGTTTACAAGCCCATAGCCTGTAGTTTGGTCTCTGTTGGCTGGAGCTCAGGTATCTATGGCTAATTAGAATAGTATGCATCTTACTTAATGCAGGGTAAAGACCTTCAGCCACTTGACCTTTCATGATTCCATTCTAGAGTGTCTGGATATCAACAGGTTTCTCTGAAAAGCAGCAACTTGTGGGATGAGAAAAAAGAGTAAGAAATACCCTTGGTCCCAATCCACCCCACAGAGGCACAGTTTTGCTATGAGGGACATAGACAGTGCAGGCAGCAGGCTGCTCTGCAATAGTACCTTGGCATCTACAAAAAAGAAAAAAATCAAACACTAACAACAACAAACAGGGGAAGAGTTATGGTAATTCTAATTAAGGTTCCAGGGTGGAAACACATCATGGAAAATCCTCTGAAGCATTCTAGTTGTCATTCTTGACTGTGGAGCCCATGTAGGGCATACAACCTGAGCCTCTCCCTCTCTCCTTGCTGAGAATTTTCTTACGCTTTTTGTTATTGCACCTGTGTATGTAATGAAAATCTGACTTTTGTCATCATCTAAAAGCACTACCATGCATTTCAAACAGAGAGAGAAAAGAAAAATGTGAACAAGTAAGTTGAGAAATCTGCAGAAAGGTAGTGAGTGCTCCAGACAGAGTTCTTGGAAGATTGTTCTCCTACCACAAAATGCAGATAAAATCTAGCTGAGGACAACCAGCTTTGGCCTAATATAACCCCTACATTTAGAGTAAGGCTCAGAAAGAAATATGCAGCTTTGCAGGCATAGAGAGGTATAAGGCACCCACCCTAAAATGGGCTATTAAGCTAAAAAAGCTGCTGATTGGAGGTGTTTGGTTTTTCTACCCATATTTTTCATACCAGAAAATGTAAGACTTTTAAAAGCATTATTTCAAAAAATATCAAGGTTATAATGTCGACCATGCCAGAGTATGAAAAAAGAAAATGAGAATTTGCTTCTGGTTTACAGCTGTTGTCCCAATAGCTGTATGTGCACCAATAAAGTATTACAATGGTCCAGAGAGACTCACAGGCCAAGCCACAAGCACATCAGGCTCCAGAAATGAACAAGAGAGAAGAAAAATCAATCCTGCCGGAACTATGTTAAAAAAAAAAAATCAAAAAACTTCCTAGCTCAGTTTGAAACCAAGTAGACTACTGACAATCTTGTGATACCGAAAACATCGATCTTCCACCCCCAAACCATGATACTAAAGATATAGGCAGTAGATGTTTTTATTTGCATTCTACAAGCCCCAGCGTTCACATGCACAATCTTCTTGCTACAATCACAAGTGCTCAGAATTTTAATTTTTAACAAAAGCTGAGATTGTCATGTCATTAAGTGACTCTGGGCACTGAGCTTTGAAAAATATATCCTTTACAGGATTTCTATCAAGTAGCGAAAGATAGAAGTAATGCAGTGAGGGGAGACAAGGGGCAAGGGAAGCAGAGTGAAGCAGAATTGTGCAGTGAGACTGGGGACAGCCTTGGCTAATCCTAGGTGCAGAGGGTCTGCCCCAGGGGCTCTCCAACAAGGCAGTAAATGCCTGAAACTCCAGCCCCAGCCCTGTGCTGCTGTGCCTAGGCGCTCTGTCTGCAATTCCTCCGGGAAATCCCACTGAGATTTTTGGCCAAGACTTCGGAACAACTGGAGAGGAAACTTCAGCAATCCCTCCTCCGCCTGTTTGGAAAGCACTTCACAAGTTTATGCTGTGCTGACTGAACACTTCTGCAATGCAAATACGAGCCCTTGGACTCCTCACTTAGTGTCACGGCCACTGAGGCCTACATAAGGACTGCTGGTGACAGACAGAGCTGGGAGCAAGGAGGGCCTGCCCAGCTGAGGGCAAGGTCCGATCTCCAGGTCTGACTTCTGGGCCCAGTCCCCCCACTCTGTGGATGCAGCTTGTAGTAGTTTCCTGATGGGTAGGAGGAATCTGTTGTTTTCTCTCAAGAGAGTTACTAATCTTTTCAGCTACATAAATACACTTCTATCATTGTCTGAGTAAATTGCCTTGGAAAACTGTTTCTTCAGGAAAAAGCTGAAATTTCTTAAAAGGAAAATGGCAGTATATTTTTCATAATTATTCCTGTCCTTTTTTTTTTTTTTCCTACCATTGTTTATGGTAAAATCTTGATAGTTAGGAACTAGCATATAACTGACATTATTCTATGACTCTATGATTATCGCATCTGCTTAAGGATCTGAGCTAACCAAAACCCAAGCAAAAAGAGACGCTGGTGCACCTCAGTCCCCTTTGCTCCTCTCAGCCAGATTTATCCCCAGGTCACTGCCTGCCTACACCCACTTGTTATTGCAGCATGGCTGTTGCATGGTGAAAGCAGAGCGCTGAGAAGAAAAGGCTCACACAGCCCCGCCATCTGCACTGCTCACATCCAACCTTTGCAGATTCCAGCTCAGCAAGGTGTTTATCCAAACGCATGCTTATGCAATAGTCTGCATTCACTCAAACAGCAGGGTTTGCTCTGGCAGGAGGAGAGATGAGGCAGTGTCTGACCAACATGGATGTTCAGTGATCAGAAGCTCTCAGCGCTTTATTGAAGTGAGGGCAGGGATCTGCTCTGTTTTATGCACACCATTAGGTGCTTGCATCAAGCTCCACTGGTGTTACTGGATTTAATAACTTCCAATACTTGAAACCAGGCAGCCTTTTGAGACATTTCGCTTGTAAAAAAAAAAAAAAGGGAAGTATGTAACATGCACTATCTAGTTGTAATTTCCAAACAAATCCTCACTGTGATCTCACCAGGAGGTCTGCAAAGGAAATGCAGGCAAATCCAGAGGACATGTGCAGAGATGCCTCAGAGCGTCAGTAGAAACTGCCTTTACACCGCAGTGAAATATTTGGTCAGAAAAGAGCCCATGCCTAAGCAGAGGGCACTGGGGAAACTGCAGGCAAGTCCTTGCCTTACTCAAATTATTAATTCTAGGATCTGGACTCACGCCTGAGGGGCAATGAGGGCATTTAATGAAGACAGTGAATCCATGCAATTTGGATCCACTCTCCAAAGATATATTTATTACAGGTTAATAACATCCGAATTCACATGGAATATCCCTACCTTTAGTTGCAGTTACTGTAACAGTGGAAGAGGCAGCAATAATTTTTGCACCTGATTCTAAAATTACCTGCCCAAACAGCACTTTTCATATGAGATCCCATCCACATCCAGAGGGCCAGGAACTTGCACACTACTTCTGATAGGGTCATATATCTGCAGAACTGCAGCCAGATGTGAAGATGCCCATCAGACTCTGGGTCTGCTTATGCTGCAGCCCCGGACGTTTTGTCACAAGCCCTGGGATCACTTGCCCTGCTGAAATCCAAGCTCCTGGCACAATATCGGCCTTCCTTTGTTTATTTTTTTGGAGGCTCAAATCTTCTGTTATAGAGAAAAGCTCAGCTATATAATCTTCTAGAGGCTTAAGAATCAGAAATAAGATCAAATAAAGGCCCTGTTTTCTAGATCTCATGATTACCCTGGGGATCTCAGCACTGGATTTCCAATGCCTGGGACTGTGATGCCAACTGAGGGATTCCCACCACCACCAAAGCACACTTCTCCAGGTGTCAGCACAGCAGGTTTGGCCTGAGGTCAGTGACTTACTCATCTCACAGATCACTGGAAATGTTTCAGAGGGGACTGCACCTACTTATGATCTTTTTTTTTCACCTTTATAATCTTATTTCTTCGTTTCAGTACTTTTTTTTACCTTGTAGTTTTAAATCTCACATAAAGCTGTCACCAAGCCATTTTGAACAAGCCATGGAGTAGCAGCAGCAGAACACACAGCGTACCACAACAGACACGCTCAGTTCACTCCAGCAGCCTCTGAGCACAGGGGTCTCACTTCATCATGAGTATTTCTACTGCCTAGGCCTGTTGCTGAGGTTTTTTGGCCACTGTGCAAGACAGCAAAGTGCTCTGAGGTGCACTGTTCCTGCAGGAGGACAGAGCCCCGTCCCTCAGCAGCATGGGCATGGCGGGCAAGACAAGTGGAAGCAGCACAAGATTCAGCCCTCCTGGCTTTCTTTCAAAAAAAACACTTGCAGAGAAACCTGGAATTACATGTAAGTAAAGTTGCCTTTTTGATATTACCACGTAATTTCCACTTCTGGCAAAGAGATTTGTGCCTGGGCTAATTTGGATGCATTTTCCTGCACCACCTTGGCACCGCAGTGTCTTTTCGATAGAAGTCACATTCATCAGAAGAGGCATGGCTGCCCGCTCACCTCTCCTCTGCCCAACAGGCTGTTTGTTGAGCCTCTCGAAAGGCTGCGCAGACAGATAAACATGCTACACATGAAGTACATTAGGTGGAGGTGAAATACAGATGATTATATTTAAGGGCTTACAATAGTCGTTAAGAGCTTCTAACCACAGGCCCTGGCAGGGCTGGGTCTGGGCTCGCAGTGCATGTCTTGGCTGCATCCTCAACTGACTTTCTTTTTCTCCCCCTTGAAACACGGCCAATCTTGTCAGTCTGGTGGCAACGAGAAAAAAAGATCGACCCTGTTAATAGGATTATAAGATTTGGGGAATATAATGTTGTTGCAGATCATTTATTTTGAAAGCTGATTTCGTTTTAGTGAAAACAAGCTCGGCCCTGCACGCTGGGGGTTTGCAGCCATTATGCCAAACACAATCATTGCTGGTTTGAAAGATGTGATTGCTTTTTAATGTGGAAATTTCACAAGGTTACAAAAGAGGAAAAAATTAAACTCCTTTCTTATAACAAAGTCACTCTGGGATATGCGCTACAATGCCCTGACAATGTCCAGATACTCTGACCACATTACACATCAGAAAGGTGGATGAGTGTGATTTACACCATTTCGCAATTGGTTTTTTTTCATGCAGCTGAAAAAGCCTCACAGTTCTGAGCAAAAATAAAAACAGTGCTTTGTAAAATGCATTCAGAATTGCACAAACACAGCCCAGGGGTCAAGGAAGTAGAGGGTGGATGAGGATAGAGTACAGAAGGATAAATAAGAGGATAACACGATCTCCTGCTTTGTGCCCAACAGTTTGGTTCGCCCACTTGGCACAGTGAAAGCTAAGCTCACCCTTAGTGCTACAGACCATCTTTATATTTGTTAGACATCAGCATAAAAAAACAATCATCAGCATCCGTGGCCTTTTCAATAGCAATCTCCCAGAGGGCTTAAATATATTCTAGCAATAATGGCTAAGCCCCACTTTTCTGGGTGTTAGAAGATGTTCTGTCACCATCTCAGAAGAACCATTGTTGTGACAAAAGCCTCATGACACAGCCTGGACGGGGCTTAGCGGGAAAACAGGCACTAGCAGGAATGTCCCAGTCAGAGGAATTCATCAGGAGGCACCGAAAAGAATGAATTTTTCCAATGCACTCTTAAAATAGCAATGAAGGGGGGGGACGAGGTTGGCCTTTTTTGGGTACAGAGGTGGCAGGGATTTGCAGGCTATCTTCTCCTTTGTATTGAAGATGCTGCTTTTGATCTGCAGCACAGGGACGGCTCTCCCCAAAGGCAGGGCGAGGGAGGGGTAGGGCTGCGGGGAAGCACAAAGGATGGAGCTGAAGCACTGCCTCGCAGCCGTGGATTGAAATGACATGTGCGCCGCGGAACCTTTTTCTTTTCAAAGCAATTTGCTATCATTATACTGCCCGTGCATTTCCAATACATGTCAGCCTGTTCTCTTTTAACTTGGCGGGAGGGGAAGGTGCTTTTATTGCAGAGCTCCTTGCAGAAGCTCGCCAGACATTGCTATTATTACATCTGCCGGGCACAGCACAGAATGATGCATGTTCATTAAAGGAATAGGGTTAGAGTAAAGCAAATTCGTTCAGTTCTTGTCAGAGACAGCTTTAGTGGGCTTTGAGATTTTTGTATACAGAAGTACTCTGGATTTAACGAATAGGACGGATTCTAACCCTGTAACTTCAGTTCAGCTTCTGACTGGTGTCACTGAAATCATTTAGCATTGTTTGCCTGGATTCTGAAGTGGTGAAAATCCAGAAAGCTGCTGGGCCATTATTAATTTCATAAAGTTGCAAATTGCAAGGTTTCTATTAACTCTTCATATTAGGATTTCTGTTCTGTTTTAACACATACACTCCTCTAGTTGTTATTTTACAGTGTGTGGTCATATATCTGCTTATGGGGGAGAAAAGGTAGGAGAGGTTTTAAACAATAATTAGGATTTCACTTCTTCAAACAGATGTTCTCTCATCCCCATGCCAAGAGATGGAGCTCATAATCGCTGTGTGTGGCACTGTGCCTGGGCTTAGCACTGATAGGCAGCCCACAGAGTTGAAGTTAGGCTCTGTGTCTGCATTTCCAGCTATTAGTACCAGGAAAACTATGCAGAGCAGAACAATGTTATTTGGGTTCCTCATCTACTTAACCCCGGTGTTGGTTCAGCCCCAGACTGAACTCTTCCTCCACACTTTTTTCCTTCTGTTCTTGCAGTGGGAAGTTAATTGCTGGAAGGGCATTTTTGGTGGGAACGTGGCCAACCTCTGGCTGGGGAGCTTTTGAGTCACAATTCCTAACGAGACAGAGGGGATTTGCAAATTCTTCACTTTCTCTGCAGAATGGTGAACATGCCACCAGTCACCTCTCCAAGATGGCTACGGCTGTGGGAGAGCAGAGAAGTCCCATTCACTCACACCCATGACCAGTAATCAGAACAAAGCACCAGAAGACTACACAGGGGCTACACAATGCAAATTCTTGATGCTATCCTGAAAAACGTAGCAAAGGAGTTGGCTCCCGAAAAACTAGGAACAAAAGCATGATGCTGATTTATGCCTCAGGGAAGATGGGCTGCAGGATGGTAGGAATGCCAGCAATGCCTCCCTTTGCAACGACAGCCTCACAAAGCACTTGGTAAGGACTTTTGCAGCCAAGCCTAGAATTGGGCTTGGGACATGAGGTTCGTTTGGTCTCCTGCAGGAGTGCAGAACCATGGGGAGCCCATCCATCGCTTCCTCTCTGCTTTGCACAGGAGCCCAGCTAACAAAGCAAAAGGCACAGCTCGAGATGGGACCGCTGCATGCAGGTTTCCTTCTGGTATGACAGGCTATTGCAGCCCTAATGGCAGGCTGCTGGACTAGAAGCAGCCTTTCATTGAGTTTGTCTTACTGAGAGGAAAAACTGCTTTGTGTAATAACTTTATGGTAAATGTTGGCAAAAGATTTGCACTGCATACTGAAAGAGAGACATTTCTGACCACAGCTCATGAACCACATTTATTTACTCTGGCATTTGTCCATTATTTGTTCATAGGCTTTCTGTCTCTGCTAAATGTGTTCCAATTTTGGGAGCTAAATCATTGCCAGTAGTTTCCAGGACATTCCGCTAGGCTAAGCAAAATTGCCCTAAGCAGTTGTCAGAAACCACTGGAGTAGTATTTTAAATGCAGAGTATTTGAAGAAAATAAAAGATACCGAGTGTCCTATCTGTCTGGATCCCGGATCTTGTGTGTTGTAAAAAGTTAGAAAACAGAAGCAGAGGGCTTAAAGCAGCGCATGCCTTTCTTGAGCCATTTTCCATCATCTAATGAAACAACCTGATTCTAGAAGGAGGTCAGTAATTTTTAATATGCATATTTATCAGCAGCTCTCCAGACAGGAATCATGCCCAGCCTTCAGCCTGGAAAATCCTAGTTATTTATGTCTTACTAAAAATGTATTACAAAATACAGGAGGAGAGCCATGACTGTTAAAACTGACACTCAATTGCTATCAGATGGCCTTACAAAAGTGGATGTTTATAGCTTAGGCAGGATAATCACACGAGAATTACCTTTCTGGAACAGCTCCCGGATTCATCTGCTCACTGTCCTGTACTTGAGAGGATTCACAGTAACCAGAGGCATTACTTGCTCTGTCCGCAGGCTAATGAAGATGTCCAAATAATCCCGAAGATGCTGAGTGACCGGCTTGAAGTATGCGCTTCCTTATCTCTCCCTATTACCATGATTGCATACAAGCTTTGTCCAAATGAAAGCTCAGTCTTCTTTGGACAGGGTAGAATTTGTGGCTGGAGCTTTCCTTTGGGGAAGCCAAGGGTCTGGCAGCAGCAGGAATGTCCAAGGGGAGGGGAGGCTCACCTTCCTGTGCTGCCCTGTTAGCTGCCTTCCACTTTCATCACATCCGCTCTTTGCTGTGTACAAGAGACGTATGCTGACTATTTCTTCTATCAGTAGATAGAACCATTTCTAACCATTTCAAAGAGAAACAGGCCCAGCTTTCCAACTTCTCCACTAGTGAGTCAGAGCCATTTCTGAGCTCATTTCCAAACCCCTCTGCTTCTGCAGACAGAACCAGTCCCACAGCGCAGTGCCAGGGAAGCTGTGCTATTGATTTACATAACGGCATCCTGCTATCTTGTTCTTTAAGCACCCTGATGTTTTGTCCTAGGTTTTAATCTGCAGCTTTACACTAACAGGGCATTCTCGATGAGCTGCCAGCTCAGATTTCTAGGACTGTCTTCTAAAGCAGTATTTGAATTTAGGGGTCTTTGGGGGAAAAAAGAAAAAAAGTGTTGGTTTGGGAATCTTTTACTTTTTTTTCTTTCTTTTCAATATTTATATAGAATATTTTATCAACACTGAATTCCAGCTGTCTTTTCATCACTCGTTAGTCTATTTGTAACCATATCCTCAAAATGTTCTTTTCAAAGAGTGAAAAAATAATGCTATGTCCTCTGCTTAATTTTCATCATACTGCCCGCTTGTATAGTAGGCACAGTAGTAACAGTAATGCAGTAATAGTAGTATAGTAGGTAATGGCACTGATCCTAGTCAATGGAGCATCTCAATGCTAAACCTTTCACTTTGTCGAAAGCTGGCTATTTAATCCCTGTATGAGTAATTGTTTATTCACTAGGTATAAAGAGTACTTTGCTTCCTGTGTTCGAGCCAGCTTTGATTGATGGAAAGATTCAGCTTGACTTGCACGATGGTTTGTTTTTTCCCAGCTCTGCATGTGCATGTCGTTAGGGGCTGGGAGCATGGTGCCCAGTTCGCCTCTGCTCACACCCATGGGCATGGGCAAATAATGAGAGAGATTAGGGAGGTAAACAAATCTATGCCAAAACTTATCTGCACACATATTCCTGATCCATTACCATTTTAATGTACTTGCCCTTTGATGAATTTATTGGTAGCAGACAGGATTCCTGCTGGTCCATAAATCCCAGATCATCCTTGCTTTTTTAAATTCTGGTAGCGTAAACATTATCCCAATGCTTTAAATATTATACATCCACTTTTCTACATTTTTTTTCTATTCCTATCATTAATAAGAAATGCAATTTTTTTTTCTATCACTTGGCAGCAGTAGGTTTGTAGTGCATGGTAATTTACTGGATTGTCATTTACCAGTTTCCTTCAGTGATACCTTTGTTTCACATTCTGTGTCATTATCCCTAAGAAAGAACAGATAACTTTCTAAAATCTCATCTAATAAAAATATTTCTGCGCTCACCCATGAGTCCAAGCAGTGTTTTGGTTCCCTCGAAGCCCTCAAGTGTCTGATATATTCAAATAAAACATTCTTATTCATTCTTCTTATTGAGATATTCAGCTACTCGGGCCTTTAAAAAGCGATCTTGACTTCCTAATTTTCCTCTTGCTGGTTCTCTGCTAAAAGGCAGCACTATTATCATTCACTTGTACATTAGAGTCTATTTTCCAACAAAAAAAAAAATAGAAGGACTACAGTGAGAAAGCAACAGCATCTGGAAAAATCAAACAATGTGAATTAATACATTCTTTGCAGGCTAGGGGAAGCAATGGAGTCAAGGAAGGCCTTTGGATGTTGTGTTTTACAATACCTCTGGAGGCCCAAGCCCCATTGTAGGCTGTTTTCCTCCTGACTTTGGACAAGGCAAAATTAACTGGTAATAACACACAATTAAAAGCGCATGTGCATGTCTGTGATTGTGTGTGTGTCTTTGCTCTAATTCCTCTCATTCTGTGCATTTTAACTTTCAAAATTAGACAGCGGTGAGGAGGAGACAGACAGGTATACATAGCAGCCACATCAAACTCCTCGTGGGGCAGGGGGAACATTTGACACCTCCTTGTTCCAGTGCCCCCTGTCTGGTTTTAATTTCACTAAATTGCTCCCGTCTGGGGATTGTATATTTTCAGTGGCCTCTCCCAGCAATGTAGAGGTAGAGCAATAGTGTGCCAAACCCCAGCTATGCTCAAATGTGGGGCTGCAGCTTTATAGGAGAGCGAGGGGAGGCAGCTCTCAGGACCAGCTATTAGCCGAACGACTTCCATTTAAAAGCCATGCCAAGGAACCTCTCTTTCCCTTTTCCTTTTAGTGATGTCTTACAAGGGAAGGAGTAGACAACCTGGGTAACAAATTGGTCAATAGACCTCTTGCATCCCTGCTTTCAAAGTGTAATTATGATCTGTGTGTCTGAACGGTCCCTCGTTAGTGAGCAGATACTGAACAGAAGGTGCTGCATGGGAAAACAAGGACTTTGTTGGCATGGGAGATGCAGAGAAAGAGGTTGAGAGATTTGCTTGATTTTAAGAGTCGGGTGGGTGCTGAGCACCCAGCTTGGAAAGGCCATGGGAGGAGGGCTACTCCTGATAGTTGTAGGCTCCTGCCCTGCACCACTGAGGGCAGTTTGGCAGCACTGAATGCACAGGTAATCTTTGGAGGAGATGCCTGATACAGAGAAAGTGAGCAACAAGAAAACAATAAAAAAGGAAAAATAAAGTCCCTAGTCACCATGGCTGAGCATTGCTGTCATAATGCATGAACTGCAGTCCTCCTTCTGTGGGTATTTCACACAAACAGTGGACATTTAATAGGAATTTTTGGTACTTAGTCCTGAACAGAAATCCTTCTTCATGCGTGAAAGCCTGTCAGGAGGCAAAGCAAAGCCAGTTCCCCCAGTTCTAGCTCCTGGATGCTCACCCACCTGTGATGGGGGATGAGGCATGGGACAAGGTGAGCTCAAAGCACTAGCCAGAGCCCAAATGTGAGGATGCTGGGGGCTGCAGGGCTCTGGACTGGGGCTGATGTACCCTTCAGACTGAGCCAGCCGAGGCACACTGTGAATTCACTTGGGCCACTGGAACTGCTCTTGAAACAAACAGGATTTGGCGCCAGTGACGGTGAGGTGGCAACATGGCAACAAGGCACTCACTCTGAGAAGTGGCGTTGTGCCTCTGTGTGGCCCTGAGGATGCAGTGTGTGACTGACACAACTGGCTGCTGAGAGTGCAACGAGATAAAGTACCAGAGCCTGCTCCACCAGGGCTTCAGTGCATGAAAACCCATTGTTTTAAGGTCGCAAGGATCTTTCCCCTCCCTCCCTTACCCC
>JAOWBP010081384.1:0-16471 GCA_028571105.1 Tragopan temminckii
GCCAGAACCTGTGACCATTCCTTATGTTTCTAAGGGCAGAATCATAGAATTGTTGAAGTTGGAAAAGACCACTAAGTTCATCTGGTCCAACCATCAAATGGTAATGGTAACGAGAGATAGATTACACCAGGAGGCTGCACTTCATCTTCTTTGCAGCTGACATGCAGGATGAAAATTGGGTAAGACTTGGCCTCACTTAAATGCCATTTTACTGGTAAACTGGGAGGGATACATGTGGCCCATTGCACAAGAACTCAGCGGGACTCTTAAGCTTGGGTTTGGAAAAAAGTTACTCTCATTTTTTTCCTTCAACAGTATAACTGATATTCAGTGTCTACATCAAGAAACAACATTTCAGTGTAATTTATGTACTCTGCAGAATGTAAAAGCCACATGCCTGCTACCACAGTTTCTCAGGTATAAAAGTAGCCGACACAGCAAGGCAAGCAGTGCAGCCCCACTATTGCAGGGCAACCCACCAAGCCTGTGAGCTCTGGCCTCTGACCAAAAGACTTTCATGAGATCTGTAAATGCCACCTGAACACTGAGTTTTATCAAGCTGTGAGTTTTAAATCTGACACAGAATTAACAAGTCACAGTGAAAGAAACATTTTAATACCAGGATTCTCTTTCCCTTGTACACATGCATGCACATGCACACACTATAAGTCAGAGAGAAAAAGATTAAACTCAGATAAAAGATTATAATTACACATTTAATTTTGCAACACATTATCCACATATTAAAATCCAACATATGCTTTGCTTGAAAATGAAGGCAACTGGCATTAGAGCGCAAAATTCAATTAAGAATAATCATAATGTTGCTTTGGATAATGGGAATGCCAACGTCACAGATCCAAGAAGATACATCAATTTCCCCCTGCTACAGAATTTGCAAGCTGAACAAAATATCGAAAACATTGCATCAATCTTTTAGGAGGGATGGCCAAAGGTAAAACATTTAAAACAAGACCTAATGCTCTAAGGATCTCTTAAAAAAACATTTTTTTTTTTTTTTTAGATCTTCCACCTTTTCCCAAAAGCTCAGTCCAAAGCCTTCCTACAACTCAATGCCATTCCCCTCCATTCTCCCACCATTCTGCCCCATTCCCTGAGCAGGACACCAATTTCTCCTCTTTCCCCGTGGCCAGAAGGATGGGACAACTAGGCTGACACAGTGCACAGAGCTACTGCATTCCCTTGAACCAGTGGTGCCTGAGATTGTAGCCATGGATGCCACTATGCGTATGTATTACCTGCTACTATCCCATGCATCTCAGACAGCCAGAAACAACCCAACACTTAAGGAAAATCCATAACGTTTGTTTTTCACTCTAACAATGTGCTGTAACTACATTCAGTGTGTTCATACATTTGTCATTTATGTGTTTAATATTCTCACCAATCCTTCCAACACCCAGCTTCCTGCACAAGCAGCTGTACATTTCTGCTTATCTCCACACATTACATTATAAACATACTACATTTGACTATAAATTAACAGCCAAGAATTTCTTATAGTAGTGTCTACCAGTTTAAGTTAAACCAGATGCAGAAGAGACAAGATACCCAAATACAACCCTCTGATAAGATTGTAAGATTTTTATATATAATTGCATTATATTAACTTATAACTATAATATTAACTATGAACTCTCCAAGTTTCTTTCCTGTGACACTGTATATAGAATTATATGTTTGGTACAAATATAATTACTATGTAATCTGCAGGGCATATAATTATGCAATATATGAATAGTACATGCTAATTACTATGTGATTGCAGAGTAATTACATGGTTGTTTGTGCCTGGGAGTCAACTGCTGAATTCCACTCTTTAAAATCAGATTGTGTGGAAGAGCTCTGAATGGTGCATATCAATACAAACAGACATCAACTTACCGTGTGATACATTATAGAGCATTATTTACAAAAACAAAAAAAAACCAAAAAACCAAGATGTAATAAAGCACTTATTTGCTAATAATCATATACACATTTGCCATTAAAGGTTGAACGAAGAACCTCAAAAATCAGAAAGGACAGGTTAATGAAGCATTCAGAAAAATAGAGCATAAGCCAAATTCACTGAAGGCACCAACAGCAGTGAATGTTACCTTGCAGGAAAGCTGAATTACTGGCAGAGTGTTCATACAGAACAGCAGTGCTCAGTCATATCTTTCATATAACTTACACCCGAGAATTGCATTCCTGTGTGAACTCTGAGCATGGATCATGTTTTCTGTTTTTCATTTGTTTTTAACTACCCCTGGCTGTAACTTGCCACTTCCTTCCTCTATTTTGATCCATATGTCTCCAGCTATTGTTTCTGGTGTATTTATCATCACATTATACAGTTTATTTCTACCTTTTATAACCAAGACTAATGCAAAGTGCATAAGAAATCTACACCAACTGCACTTGAATTAAATGAGACTGTCTAAACTTCTCATTAGTGCCAGTTTCTCCCAAGCTTTTAAATCATGTTTTAACACAACTTACCATCCAGAACACATTTTCTGCTTTATTTTTATTGAAGAAGTACAATGTGATTATTCTTAAGTCCTGCGGTAGCTACAAACAGTTAACAGGATTGAGAATGTTTCTGAGGATTACTTACACAGCAGTAATATATAACGTCAAAATTTCACCCAGCTTCTGTTCTGCAAAGCTTAAATTATTAAGAGAGGCAGAAGTTTGGCTCTCACTAGGTTCTGACTAAGTTAGGAGCTAATGGATCTAATCCAGAGCTTCTTTTCCTGCCAGTGTCCCTTGGGAAAATTCCATGTAAGATCTCTTTTTCAGTTCCCCCTCTGTCGGGGCATTTGGGTAAGGATAGAAGGCAGTCAGACCACAACCTGGGACAAGTGAAGCTTCCTGCCTGCTGCATCTGCCCACCAAAAGTTTTATCCCTTCCAGGTCAGCTTTGTCTCTGTGGAAATCTGTGCCAAATCATGTGCTCTCAGCTCCTGCCAAATCTCTGCAGACTCCCAGGTAAGCCACTTCCAGCCTTGCAAGTGATGCCTTGTGCCACCTGTGTGTGAGGCACTGGTCTGCACATGCAGCCAGCAATGCTCATCCCAGAATCACCAGAGCCGTTAGCAATAGCAGCTCAGGGCACCAGCCTGCTGCAAAGAAGAGTCACAGCACAACAGCCAGAGCCAGGAGCTTGGGTGGGAAAGCAGCCACCCACAAACAAAGAATAAGGATGCCTAAACACATCCTCCTACCTGAGAGCTTGCTGTATAACAAGCACAGAAGCTCTGGGGCAGCAACAAGGGGCTGAGAAATCCTACCTTACATCCTTGTGGACCACCATTTCCCAGCCTACTGTGCCTTGAACATTCGCATACAAGGTGAGATGTTTTCTGGTATATTTTAATGATGGGCCCTGCATTACAGTATAAGCTGCAACCACTTTAACGTTTCTTGCCTCCTGAAACTCCCCACCCTGGCTCATCATTTTTATGACTGCAGCAGTTCTGATCTCAAGCCCTCATTCAGACCTGTGTAAAACAACAGAAAAAAGCCAAATGCTTTTAACCAGAGATGTTCCTAAACTTTTAAGAGGGCTTCCTCTGCCCTGCGTGATCTTCCTTATGATTTGCTCTCTTTCAAGATCTTTCATCTTTCCTGCATTTCCATTTCTATTTCAATTCTGCACCTACTAAGCCTTTGGCTCTCTCCTCAACCCCATGGTACACTGCACACAAAGGGATTCTCAGAGGATACTGGGAGCTTATTCATGTTCCCATTACATGGTAAGATGGAAGGACTATTACTTGTTCTACAGCATTCATATTAAATAGCAGAATAGACACAGTTTTCAATTTTCTTACAGTACATAAAAAGCTATTTACTGAGGTTGCTTTTAAAATTACAATTACTATTTGCAAGTAATTAGTATTAGTAGGCTTTCTGGGATATTTAGAGAAGGGAATGCTGTAAAGAGAGAAGTAAAAGTTAATGTGATGGAAGACAAAATTGCAAAGGGATAGAGGTTACCATATGGGCACGGGTCTACTCTAAAGCAGATGCAGAATGTCACCTAGAGGAACCAAAACCTGACCTGGATGAGGAGGAGAACCATGATCCCAATTTAATGGAAGTGCTGCTACGGGGGTTCACCAAAGCACCTGGGCTTTGTAAGAAAAGCAGATTAAACAAATAAGGAAAACGTGGGCAATATTGTTATCTGTGTCTTACTGGATTCAAATAAACTACCCTTTTCATGGACAAATTATTTCTAATCCCAAACCAAAGCCCTGCAGAGATCATGAACATTAACATAGTTTAGCGTGAACCAAAACACACAATTAGAAAGTGTTCATCACTCAGCTGCCATGCAACTGGGCAACTGCTGTGCCCAAAGTCTTTCTTCAGAAAGACCTGGCCTTTGTTTTTATGAGTTCACTGGTGCATCGTAAGTCAGGATCTGGGAGACCTTGCCATCCTTCACGTGGATAATCAGAACCACTCTTCTCATTTCCCATAAGTATTCTCAAACCACCTCACTGTGGGGTATTCTCAGAAAGGTGCACAGGAAACAGCGCATACTGCAAACACCAGAGACAGCACGATGCTTCAGCCTCAGAGGAAGAGCTCTCCTTGGGAGACAGACTGCTGGCTCTGGCCAGTGCCCATGAGAGTTATTTCTCTTACAAATACAATGACTGGAAACCCAGACTCCCTCCCTGAAGATGACTGCCTTAATTGCAAGGCTGCAGAGATGTGATCCTGCTTGCATTTTTTTCATCTAATCCCTTAAAAAGACAAAGTAATCCTTTCTATAGCACAATTCATCCTCTTTCTAGCCCACAGGTTCCCCTCCAAGGCTATGTGAAAACCTACAGAGAAGAGTACAGAGCACAGGCCTCCTGCTTCCTCAAAGACTGTTCTGATCACTACCTCAATGAATAAAGCACCCTGACACCTTCTGCTAGGTGCCCTTTTAAAGCAGACTGAGTCCTGCTCAGTTCTCCCAGTAAGCTGCCTGTTCCCAGGAGCAGACACTGCCTGCTGCACGGATGGATGCACCTGCTGCCTGAGGCTCCAAATCCAGCTCCTCAGGTCCAAGGACTTCCAACACACCACAGTTCATGTATTTCCCACTGTCTATCTAGACTGTGCAGTTTTGTTGTTGTCGCTGTTGTTTTATACAAAATATCCTGTTAACTTTTCAAGGATCACAGAATCACGGAATCACAGAATGGCCCGGGTTGGAAGGGACCTCAAGGATCATGAATCTCCAGCCCCCCTGCCACATGCAGGGCCACCAACCTCCCCATTTAATACTAGACCAGGCTGCCCAGGACCCCATCCAGTCTGGCCTTGAACACCTCTAGGGACAGGATTCTGTGCATTGTATCAGAAATGTTAGCTACCACCCAGAAGCAGGGACTCCTGACTTTTACGTGCATAAACTCATCTCTTGGCCCATTCCTGGATGTTTAATTCTAAAAGGGCCTCATGCAGTATGTGCTGTTCTGTATTGTCCCAGTTCACCAGTGGATCTGGGCTCTTACACCTAGCAGGACCCTCATCTATTTAGAGTTAGATCCTGCTACCTTTCCTGGTGCAATGATAAAGATTGCAAAAGAAAACTCCTATGCCAGATATGTGCTGGTGAAACAGGGGGGAAATAATGACTGAAGAGTTCCTTTGGTACTTCTGTCTTCTCTGGAAAGGAGCAGATAACTCCTGGCTAAAGCCCAAATGGTTAGCTGAGGTACATTTACTCCGACATACAGGTAATGAAAGAGGAAAGTCCTGAAAACCTATAAAGAACTGATTCAAGATTTTGTTCCAGGAGAGCTGTGAGGGAGAGAAAAACCCTGCTCCTCAGCATGAATAACATTGTGGTTGGCTGCTTAAATTCTGTCTTCACTCACACAAACATCCTGATCTATCACCTTTTCTTTCTGCTACAAATGCATGAAAGGTTATGCCAGGATTCCTATTTTTTTTATGTGGATGGCAGCTTCGCATTATACTCACGCCAGCATACTTAAATCAATTTTATTCAGTGGAGTTATTCTGAATTTTCAATAATCTAAGTTTCAAGAATTTTGTTCTTTAATGCTACTTTTATTTCTGTCCAGAGTATCCCACGTAGAAAGCAAAAATGCATGAACAAAATCACAGGCTGCTGAACAGAGGATGCTGGAAACAGATCCAGACGCTGTTTCTTACATTACTGCACTAAGGATTTCAGTTCTACACTAAAGAGTTGTAGAGTGTAAAGGTCTTTTTAATGTACCTACACTGCACTATCACTAAGGATGGATTACGCGTGACTGGGACCATATACAGAAGATACTTCTTTTGTGGAGCAGAGATCTGCAGTCATTCCATATACAATTCATGCTCTGTGTCGAGTCAGAGGCTGGTTTTGTGATGGGGAAGGCTATCGCCACGGTTTCAGCTGAGTTCTTCTAATTAATTTCCCTTTGAAATATTCACAGCGGAACTGTGTTACTGCAAATGCTCTCATGTTATACTGTTCAGTAGTTTATTATTAGCTAAATAGTAAGTTAACAGAATTGGAAGGAACTAGCACTTACAGAAATACAGCATAAAACTGTGAAAATATTCAAACCTACACGGTTGCCATGAGAAGTGATTTACTGCGCGCAGTTCTCAAGACACAGTGAGGGACTGTTTACCAAAGTCATGCCAATTTACAGGGTAACTTTCAGCATTTCTTTTTATTACTGCAGAATTGAATTCACAACTTGTTTCCTCTTTTCCTCGGACTTGATTAATTACCGTGTTAACATAACTACTATTCTCCTGTTTATAATGGGCTCCCTCTAAAGTGCTGCCCTAGCAAAATAAGCCAGGAGAAAGCTTCTAGCTCTTTGCTCTAGCATTGCAATCCTTTCTAATCTCACTATTTTTCAAATTTATGTTCCATTCCAATAAAGCTTGTGTGAATATTACAGCAAATCAGATAATACAAGGTTACGACCCTTGTAATTGATCCTTCAAGGTTCTTTTTGTCTTTTTCCAGTTGAAGTGGTAAAAATTACATTTAAATGCGCTTGTTGACACTTGAGAGTTCACTTTGTTGGTCATATACACTGTTTCAGAGAGATCACGTTACATAATGATGTATTTCTAGTGCTTTGTTTCTTCTATACCTACAATCCCATTAAGCTGTGAGCAACCCCCCCGGGGCTGTAAGGCTACAAGTACCAAGGGGGCAATGCTCCCTTACTGTTCAGTGTGAGTGTAGATGAAGAGCATGTGAGGATCAAGAGTTAAACATTAGTTACTACTTAAAAATCACGTTGAGATAAATAAAATCAAAAGCTAACACTCCTTTTGGGAAAAAAAAAATACAGATTTGAATGAACACAGCGTATGCACAGACTAGCAGTCAGTTATCTGCAGCAATGGTTTCTGTATCACATGACTGCTGGAATAAAGTGATTAATTGGACTGTCTCAGTAAATGCCATCATTAGACTTTTAATTAACCTTTTCAACCTCTTGCACCTTTTAGTTTTGTTATATATTAGATTTTTGCAGTTTTCTAGTTATTACGCTTGACCAAGCTTAAAACAATGCAAAGCTCTGTTTAGAAAGAAAAACAATTCAAACAGCTCTTACTGCTCCTAATAAGAAAATACCACTGATATTGTCATCATAGGAGGAGTTATAAATCAGATGGAGGATAGACATTCTGAACTTCATGGCTACATTCCCACCTAATTTTTGTTTTGGCAGCACACTGTTATTTAATGGCTCTGGCTACCAGGAAACTAGCTTTTGAAAATTCTTTCACAACCTAGTTATAATTACTCCATATAAATCATACAATGATCAATTATAATAATCTTAGGTTCATCCATTATTTAAACTTAGCATTTGAATCTACACAGCAGGAGTGCAGGAAATTCCAAAATCCTCTCTCTGCTCACTAACAACTGCTTTTTTCCTGAAGTATTGCCAGCTACTGAAAAGAAGGGGCCAGATATGCCCTCAGCTGTAACACAGAACCTTGAAATAATAACAGATTTCAGATGAGGAAAGGTTTTTGGCCCCAAATAAAATATTTTTTTCTAACCACACTTCCTACCTGTTGTTGAAGATAAAATCACCATGAGGTTTTGCGTTCTACACACTGGTGCACCAAATCAGAGTCCTACAATTATACACGCTGAAAGCCCACTGTATACTTACATAAAGATGGCCTAGATCTTTCACATGTATATGCACACAGACACATTTATAGATACTCCTTTATATGAATATAAAATGTTCCAATGCTATTTGGTTTCATGTCTGATTTCAGAAGAAATTTACATATACATTTATTAGTAAGTATGAGAAAAAATGCAAATTTTTTTGTCTAACTTAAGGCTTTTTTTAATGATTTCTAAGCTCAGTGTGATGGGAAAGATATGTCTGATAGAAGAAGAAAAGCTACTAAAAGGAAATGAACCTCCACAAAGGCCCAAGCCAAACTTCCAAACATTTTCAGAAAAAAACTTTAAAACTGGATTTCAAATTAGTGACAGGAATTTTTAGACATATCATTTCAATAACATAACCATACACTGACCATACAAAATACGAAGCTCCTGAATATTACCTTCCTATAGTTTGTCCTATTTCAATTTTATCCATTAAATATGCTATAAAACGTAAGCATACAGTTGGTTGTGAGGCCCAATATTTTGAAATTCTCCAACACCTTTTTTAGTGTTCCACCCACATGCCAAGAATTATCTTGTTAATAAAGCTGTATATTTCAGTTTTGCTTTCTTCATAAAAGCAATAAGGCTGTTAAAATATGGGACATGAATACATAAAAAACACATACCAAACCACGCTATCTCAACATGAAAAGAAAGAGTAGTAGGTGAGCCAAGTGGTCAGAGATGGGAATATGAATGCTGTTTGGTGCAACAGGAAAAGGACTGAGAAATCCTTCAGTTTGAACTACAAATGTATAAATCCTGACTGATTCTTTCTTAGACATAACCAAATCCATAGGACTGGAACAGATGCATACTGAAGTGCTGATAGGTCTGGTCAATGTCACCATGAAACTGAGCTCCCTCTCATAACTCTTGGCAATCAAAAGAATCATAGAACGGCCTGAATTGAAAAGAACCACAATGATCATCTAGTTTCAACCCCCCTGCCATGGGCAGGGCCGCCAACCACCAGACCAGGCTGCCCAGAGCCACATCCAGCCTGACCCTGAATGCCTCCAGGGACAGAGGGATCCACAACCTCTTTGGGCAACCTGTTCCAGTGCGTCACCACCCTCTGTGTGAAAAACTTCCTCCTAAAAAAGCAGCTAATGTCATAAATATATTCAAGGGCAAACATGTGGATACAAGAAATATCAGGTGTATCAGCCTAATTTCAGTTGTGAGGATGACTATGGAACAAGCCCTCCTTCAAGACACATGAAAGAAAGGTGATTAAGAACAGTCACCATGGATTTACCAAAGACAAATCAAGCCTGACTGTCTTCTACATTTAGATGACTGGTTCAGTGGACAGAGTGTCAATTCTTATTGACTTCAGCATGTCTTTCCTTACAATCTTCCACATTATCCTAACAGTTAAATTGGAAAAATATACTTTGAACAGAAGATCTCCACAGAGAGTGGAAATTGGAGTGGGATCTGGATGACGTTCAAAGGTCTCTTGCCACCTCAACTATCCACTTATCTATTACCTAACCTGTTTTTCAGTAACTGCACAGCCTCTATAAATAGCTGTCCAGTACTTCCCATTAAACTTTTTTCCTGATATCTAATCAACCTATCACTTCTTGCAACCCAGCCCCACTATTTCTTTCTCCACTTTACTTCTATTCTCTTGGCAATGGCTTTTAATTTCTTGAAGACTGTCACCCTCCTTTTGCTTCACTTTTTTAAGCTCTTCTTTGACAAACTATTCATTCATAAATCATGTTTTCTAGGTATCTAAACTTATTCTGTTTTATCCCTGGATTTGATACAAAATGGAGATTATTAATAAATCCCATTCACCAAGAGTTACCACTGCTAGTTGTACTCAGGAGATTGCTACAGACAGACAAAACCTGTTAATTCAAGGGTTGCTGAAGCATAACTTACTCCAGCCTCGAGCAATACCAGCGTAGGTAGGGATGGTTTACACGCATTGACTGTCTACTGCAGGAGTATATATTAGCTTATCTGTGACAGCAGCTTGCTCCTGATGGCTATAACCTGAAAAAAAGGAGTCAAAGTACATAAAACCTTAGTAGAAAAATTATCCTGCTTATTCTACAGTATTATTCTTTTGGAAAGAAAAACAAGAGAGGACAGAAGACTGAAGAAGTGATTGCGAATCGAATCTGACAACAGTATCTGATGGGATAAATCAGGAAACACTAGAAAGTGGAAAGTGGGGAAAAGACCCTGGCATAACAAGCGAAAAACTCTGCCTACTCTCCTGCAAGTCCTATCCAGTAGACACGTATGTCCTTGCAGTCACGGCAGAAGTACATTAGGACAAGTAAAAGATGAGACTAAAATCTCATCGATACTATTGGTGAAAGCAGCAGTAACAGAAACAGGGCAGATGCTCAATTAGAGTCAGCAGCAGTAGGGGTGGGGCAAAGGTTGCCATCATGGCAGCAGAGAGAGCAATAGAGTCAGTGAAAAGCAAAAGTCACAGCAGCTGCGGAGACACCGATTCACCCGCCTTTCCCTGTTGCTACTGATAACCTTTTGGGGTAGTTATCTGTCCTATCTACCAAACAATAACCTCATCCTGTTAATCCACCACCAGCTGCTCTTCTTTTCTCTACCAGTTGGTCCCAATGCAACCCTGTTGAATAGAAATAAATGCACCACAATGGAAAGACAGCAGCCCTGGTAACTCTTGTCTATTCACGGGGTCACTGTGGATCAGCTTCAGGAAGCTTACATAAGCTGCAACCACTGAGCTGCTGCTCGCTTGGTCTTAAGACTCACTGCTGATACTTCAAAAGCCAATGATCAAGGAGAAGTGTGCACTGAGGCAGGTGCACTTAATGGAACAGAGGAAATAGGATACTTTGGAAATAAGTAACTTAAATGATACTGACTTACAGATTTAATAACGTTAATAATGGTCACTATCCTACTGTGTGTGCAGAAGATAAAGCAGTACAAAATGAAGGTAAGGCAGCTGTGTATGATGTATGTCACTTACCTACATGCAACTGGGGGTTTATTAACTAGAAATCATTACGTTATTTAATAAATTAGACCACAGCATTCCCTACTGTCTACTCTAGGTCCCTTTCACTTCCATTTATGCCACATAGGGCGTGCGACACCCAGCTCCCTTCTGTTTTGCCTTCACTGTTTTTACCCAGCTCTCTGCTGAGGCTTCTCCCTGAGCTAGTCAGGTTTACCATTACGGTCTTTAATACATCTCTAGTGCTTCTATTTTTTCATATGTAAACAATGTAGTTCTTCCTTGAGGGGGGGGGAACAAAAACAAAAAACAGGAAATCTAATGATTTTAACTTCACGGCAATTGTGTCTCTTTTTTTGAATTACAGCCCCCATGTTTGAGTTATTAGATACATGGAGTATGGCCCCAAGTCCACAAAACACTGTGCTTCAACTTCCATTTTATTCAATAAACTCTGGATCAAGGTCCAATAAATTCTGGATTCAGGTTTTATGCCCCAATTCAGCTTGTCTTTTAGACCCACTTAAATCAACTTAAGTATTTGGGTATGTGCTATCATGAACTGGACATCAGCTTACACTCTTCCTTGACTCTATTTAACTCTAAAATACATGTAAAATGCATGGACTTTTATTTAATGTACCTGTTTACAAATGCATGAATGCAAATGTACGTAGGAGTAACACAAAAACAAGTGAAAGAGAAAACCTCCTAATGAATGAGGACTGAGGCTAAGGTGAATGACAACATCATTCACATTTAAATAGTTTAATTTATTCAGAGTCACTCCGTACACACACATGCAGACACAGGCACTACTGAACTGCAGCCAGATCTGGAGTGGGGAATCACAGCCATCCAGCACCAATAATGCTGCTCAGGAGGCACTGGGTAAACTCAGAGAAGGGATGAAGCAAGAGCATATAATCCTCCTGTAACCAAAGCTACAATTACCACTTACAATTACCAATTACAATTACCAAAACCAGTTTGGTTTTCTTTCAGCATTAACACTCCTGAGCAGGCAAAAAGAGCTACCGCTGCCAGGAATTCAGACTGTGACTCTGACCACATCACTACTCCCTTCCTGCTGGGACACTCACACAGTATTGACTTCAATGTCTGGTTGTGAAACACCGATCACCCTATTAACAATATTAATCACATTCACTTCACTTGGGCTACAGCCAGTACAGTGTTGCTGAGACAGCAATTGTACAGACAGTGTACTATATTTGCACAGCAGTAGTTAAATGCCATTCCTCTGGAATATAACAGAGTACATCAGTCACTAGACAACGAGATAACACATAGACTACAGCTCTCTGAATCTTCTTGCATAAAACATGGCTTTAGTTTAAGGTAGTTCCTCTGATCTTCTCAGTGTCACTGAAGCCATTCAGGATGGGTGAACCATGGTTATTTCTCTCTGAAAATGCTGATGCTTAACTAGACTGAGCAGAAAACCTTGGCAAATTTCCATTTCCCATTTTTTCAACATTCTTTTCCTTGAGGAATGAAATCAGTAGCACTGAGAAAAATCCTGGCAGACAGTTCAAGTACTTAGAACTTGTATCCCTCGTAAACAGGCTGAGACAGATTTTCTTCTCAGTTCTGTTGGAGATGGGAGAATAACAGCAGCCTATGCAGATATGCTGTTTGTTTCCAAGTGCATTTACACACATCTTCATCTCATCAAAACTAAAAAAGAGTTCGCACATAAACCTATTGTTTACTGTCGTAGTAGAGTGGGTTTTTTTTCTTCTGAATACACTTACAAATGCCTACATTTAATTAAACAAATAGTAGCAAGATGAAAGCCTGTGAGCTTAATTAAAGATGAATCTTGAGGCTAGCAATGTTCTAAGATTATTGTGTGGCCTGAAAGAGATATGAAATGGTAAAGAGGAAAACTCAACCCACAGAACAAGCACAAAACACTGAGGAGAGACTGGAACATCCAAATTCACTACACACTGGATAACAGCATGCACATAGGGTGTGTGCACGTGTATTTCTATATCAGCAGCAACTCTTGCTCTCTGAGGTCCTCATACAGCTGTGATCCTTTTGCACGTACAACTAAATGTATATCTAATACCATATCTTACTCTGAAATCCAAAAACGTGGGGAGAAAAGACTGTTATTGAAATCAACACTAAAACTTCAAATAAAATGACTCATGATTAGCTGCTAAAGCTAAAATGCTGGAGAAAGGAGAAATATTCACAGTACCATGGTGTACGAGTAAATAAATTAAGTACAAAAGTTCCACATATTTGACATTTGAAGAACAAAACTATCCATCAATGTCTTGGCACAGATCGATCAAACAGAATGCTACTGCCGAAAACCTAATAGTATGATGGTAATAATGTAGCCATAAAACCTCTACTCTATAATTGACTGCTTCCACTTCAAGCTAACATGTCTAAAAGAGTGACTAATGTTCACCTTAAGATTTCACTTGCACTGCATGACAATCGGCTACACCTCACACTATTCTCTGAAGATTGCTTATGCTGGATAATTGTCAAGGGACATGAGCCAGAGGGGAAATAGATGATTTAAATAAAGAAATATATATAAAGAACTGTATGATTATCTCAAATGAAAATATAGTTTCTCATTTGGTTGCAAAATACAATGCAATACTCTACTTCAACCAATACATTCCTAAAGCAGAGGGATCAGTTGTGACTCCACAAATGGTCACAGGAGGTCTTGTATTTCAAATATGTATTTAATCTTTGAGCGAAGTATAAAAAGGCACCAAAATTACAGCCTATATTCTTTCAGACAGAAAATATTTCTGAGAATTTACAGGTAGATTATATGCTTTGGTCAGATTTTCCTTTTGTAGAGAGTGAAATAATGCAATTTCTCTGAAAGTCACTAGAGTTAATTACTGTTATAAAACCAGAGTTATATACTTCAATGACATGATCTGTCTTTACAATTTACTTTCGTCATCTTACAGAGCAGAATATCTTCAAGATAGCATTGGACAACATACAGATTATTTAGTTTTAATTCAGGAGACTAAGGTGAATTAAGCACTTTTTTGTACATTTTGGAATGAAAAGGAATTGAAAAACTGAACAATTAGAGTTTTTTAGCTTACTGAGGTTGGAAATTTTAATTTCCTTTTCAAGTTTCACTGCAGAAAAAGATATATTTATAATTAAAATGTTTGGAACTCTCTAATGGACCATGAGTGTAAGTCAGATTGCTCTATCGCCTTTGATATATACTTAAAGGTAATTGGCTAGTCTTAGTGATGTATTTTTAAAGAGGTACCTATTGATTAATAATGTTTCAGTATTAATATAACCGCTTCACGTGGATTGAGAAATATCAATAGCAGAAACCCATATTTATCCACAAATTAACTGGATATAGATCTGTATTTTTAAGCCAAATGGGGTGCATCCACTCATTACTTTATAAGAGGAATATGAAAAAGCTGTAACAATGAAGACTAAAGCAGAACTTGTTTTTTTTATTTTAGCAGTATACAATGGATAAAGTTCATGCTTCTGTGCTCTTGCACAAATAAAGGATGCAAAAGCAGAAATCCCACCTGTGGGAAACTGTGACGCAGTAGATTTGTATTTGAAGCCTTCTGCACCAATGCTAGACAAAATGAAGTATAAACTGAGGTGCTTTTCTTTTTTTGTAATCCAGTTAAAAATGGATTAAACCAGTAAATGATGCTGTAATCCAATCCATATAGCCAGAGCTCTCACAGTGGTACTCATCTCACTGTCATCCAACAGGCTCCATAAGGACACAGAAGTCTGCTGATATAAAGTGATATTTGAAAATAATACTCTGGCCTGCATGTAATGAGTCACTGCAAAAATATATAACTGAACATGAAAAATAGCTTGTAGATGAAAATTCTCTACCTAGACTGTAGTGTACATACATACAAAGAATGTAACCATGTGAGCAAAAAGCTCATTTTAAGTTCCATTCCATTAATGAACAAATTCAGGAAATTCCCTTTATCAGATATTTTACTGAGCAAGTGAAGCCTGCATTGTGCAATGAAGGCCTAACAAGATCAGAGGAATTCAAACCTGGAAGGGACTGTAAAAGCTACCTGGTTCATCCCTCTGTGGCAAACCAAAATGAGTCCATCCTCTGCAAAATATTTTTCCATATATCTCATTACAGGGAATGCTACAGTGTCCAAAGTATTAGATCCAGTTATTCTTAAAGTTAGATTTCCTTAATATCCAACCTAAACATCACATACTACAATTCAGACCCACTGACAATTACCCTGTCACAGAGGATATTAGACTGCTTTGACATTTGTTCTTAATGAATCCACACTGACCCTCCTTATCACCTTATATCCCCTGGATGCTTTTAAATCAATTTTTTTTAATACTCTGTTCTATCATCTTTCCACGCATTGACTTTGGGAACCAGATTGTAATTCCCTGAGCCACTCTTTTCACTAGGTTTATTTTACTGATGGTGTGTGTGTGTATATACATAGTTATAGTTATATGTATATATTTATTTTTAATAAAAGCAGTACTACCAGAACTATTAGTTTTTCCTCAGTCCTTTGGGACCTTCTCTTTCTTCTGTAAGTTCTCAAGGATAATTATTAATGGTTTAATGACAGCTTCAACTTGTTCAAGTACACTACGGAGAATTTCATCCGACATTTGGAGTATTTTCAGGCCATGAGAAGAACAAACAAACAAAAAAAAACCCCTAACATTTCCTAACATTTATTTATGGTTTTCTGTTCAATAAATAGTTGAACTTAAAACCAAAAAGGAAATATAAACCTTTAATACTTTCTGTGCCATGTCATGTGGTAACACACCATAAGTTACAGGCCAAATATCTTAGAACCGTCTTCCTAAATTGCTTGCTAAGTTATTCTGAATATTTTCAGATGAACTTTCATAAGTAGAGAGAAGTAATTATTAAAGTCAGTAATCTCTTTTCTGCTCCAGTACATGGAGATCACTGAGGAATAAGCAGACACAAGAAGTGAGCCCTAAGACCTTTTTTGTGTTTTTTTGTTTTGTTTTTGCCAGACTGGAGAACGAAATAAATTTTCACCTCTATCGAGAAGTTAATAAAAGACTTCTGGTGACTCTGTGTTACCAGAGCGGTGCAGAAAAGTAGGAGCATTTTGATAAATCTCAGAAAATAGACTGAAATGGAAGAAAGTTGGCCAAAATTGTTTCGTGTGAGATTGAATACACAAGTCGATAGTCTGCCCACAGTGACGATGGTAGCTGACCTACAGGTACTACAG
>JAOWBP010081434.1:0-27780 GCA_028571105.1 Tragopan temminckii
GTTTTTGCCAGAGCCTTTTTCTGCCTTAGAGTAATTCTCTCCATGTGTCCTCTGAGTAGTATCTAAGGTAAACTGAAATAATTCTTGAGGCCTTCTGTATGCCTAGAAGTTTTTTTTAGTATAGATTCTTTTTTGATGAGGACTTTTTTTTTTTATTATCATCTCTGTGTAATAATATAGGTTATCAATATCTAATCAAGAACTAAGTGATACCTATAAGGAGTGCTGCCCCTGCAGCGTGCTCTGCATAGGCAGACTTTGGCAGCTCTGCTCTTAAAGCAATGTACAGATACAGATAATCTTTGGCCCTGTAGCTGTTGTCAGGTTAGAAATAACATTTAAAAAATACGACTTTCTGTTCTTGTATTACCAGTAATGAGAAGGTATGCTTTGAATATAAAAGGCTGACTCTCAGCAAAGTGCATAAATAGATTATAAATCGTTTTACCCAGGGACAGTGCTTTTGCTCTGTATTTACACAGGAGTTAGTGCAAGATTTGACTGTTGCCATGCTCTTTTTGAGGTATTTAGAAAAGTATATTGATAAAAATTGAGTAACATCTTGTCCGTATAGAACTATGTATATGTTAGCACTGTAATTTGTGAACAGCAGTTAGCTTTGATTTTGATGCTTTTTTCCTTAAAATGCATTTCTGAAATATATTATTTTCCATAATGCGTTGTAGCCAATACCTGGACATCTAGTAAAATAGAATTAGCATCACTGTGTAATATTGTTCTACATGGCTAGTGGGACTGTTCCAAGACGTTTTATTGAATCAAGCCACTTCAGTTAAAGTGGTCTAGATTATCATCATAACTCATTAACACGTGACTTCTAGAGTAGCCGAGCTGTTAAAAACCACCCCTGTGCTTATGCATGGAATAAAGCATGTGCTGGATGCTGTACAGCCACCCAGTGTAGGTTCGGCTGCAAAATATGTTCCAGGTGTCAGAGAATAAACATTTAGTGCCATGCTCCTGTCCTTCCTAAGTGGCATGGGGTGCAGCAAGGCTGTACTGAGCCATCCTTGCACCTTCCTTCAGCCAATTAGTTGGGTATTTCTGCAAGGGAGGGTTACACAGAATGCATCTCCCGGGAGTTACAGCATCGGGTGCATTTAACATAAGCAGCGGTGTGGCGAGTGGGACCAGTTGCAGCTATGAGTCAGAGGCAGCAGCTCCAAGGAGCAGCAGGGAGCAATTGCACACCTGTAGCCAAAGAGTCACAGAACGTGACCAGAAGAGTGTTGGAGAGGTTGGTGCAGGAGATGGGATGGGGTCTGAAGCAAGAAGGCTGAGAGTTGCTCACTTGTGCAGAAGTTTATGGGAAAGCTTGAGCAGCTGTTAGTTCATAATAAACACACATGTGGTTGTGTTTGCAGTAGTATTAAGGGTGGATTGGAAAAAGAGGCAAGTGTTCATGCCATGAGCCTCAAGCTCGTGTTTCCTACCGTGCTTCCTTTTTTTCAGCATATCCTTTGGTTTTCTTTCCTCTCTCTGTGGGGGAGGGGAGGGAAGGCACTAATTATTTATAAGTGTTAGTCATACCCAGTCATTAAGCTTAGTCATTACTCAGGACTGTGCATTTGATGGTTAGTAAAATCAAAACTAGACTTCGCTTTGTTTAAAAGCTTTGAGTGCAAGCTTACAGGTGAGAAAATACTTTTCTTTCAGTGTTCAGCTCTAACTGAAAAAGCAGTGCTGCTTAATAAGTGTTTCTGTCATCCAAGTGATGTGTAATATTATGGCCCCATCACTGGTTTGTGTTTGAACTCATGGGCATTGTGCATGGTGTATTCTAAAAGCGGAGTGATTTCTACACTGGTGATGACAGCCTTAAAATCACAGGGTGTTTCTGCAGGGATTGGAGGTGAAGGTTCCTCTGAGGCTCTCCTGGTAGCTGTTGGCCTGTGGCGTTGTCCAGCGTGGGCTCTGTGGCTCCAATTGAAGAGGCAGCACCAGCAGGGGATCCCATCGCTGCGTAAACTCACCCAGGGTGCACCAAGAGTAGGGCAGTCATGGTGTGCTTGGTTTGAGGTGTTGCTGCTTGAAGGAAGGTGATGTGAATTTACTGCTTTATTCCTTACTCTGTTTGCTTGCAGGCTGTGCTAAGTTCAAAGCTTGAACATTTCCGTTTCATCCTGTGCTTGAACCACTGTAGTGTGTTGATGCACCTTGCTCCAGAGAACCTGTTCACCAGAAGTGAAGACTAGTTGAGTTTTAAAATCTCCTGTTTAGAATAACGTGGAAATAATTAGCGTCCTCTTATTTTGTGTCTTCCTTTCTCAAGGGCAAATCAGATTTTAGTATAACTGCATTGCTGTTTGGTGCATGTGTATTGAAATCAGTGGTGGAGCTACATCGGAGTCCCTTTGAGATCAGTAATTGAAGTAGCTGGTTTAGAGCCTGGTAGTGTTTTTCTTTCTTAGCTCTTTCTGCACCAGTCTAAGGACAGATCTGTGTGATGATTGCATTGCAGTCTGACAGCTCTCCGCTGTTTTGGCTTTATGTGCTCGACTAGAAAGGAATGTTAGCACACTTTCAAAGAATATACCTTTCCAGAAAAGTCAAAATAGTTTCGGATCACATTGTTGTTGAAGCATTTGTTAAATGTTGCTGTACAAGAAGAGGTGTTTGGCAGAACAGTTCTTACACATTTTTCCAGCTAAGAAGATAAGATTTCTCTGTATGGGATCACCGTTAAATACAGAGGCTTTTTGGCATGCTAGTGTGACGTGATTCCTCTAGCTATGTTCCTGAAAGGCTTTGGAATCAATACTGTACGAGTTGTTCACTTCTTGAGAGCATGGTGAAGTTGTGTAGTTTGAAGCTAAGCTCTTGCATAATGAGAGCAAGTAAAAGCTTTCACTATGAGATTGTCTTTTGTCTTCTGACTCTTATTAGGAAAAAAACAACTTTTCACAACGTGGACTTCTTGACTTGCCTTTACAAAGCATATTCTGTCAGGATCTGTGATGGTTTTTGAGGCAGTTCTTTCACTTCTGGTAGTAATAATCACAGATCAGCTGTTCAGGAAATAGTATTTTGGTTACGGTCTGTGCTACGTGTGCGGATTGCATGTAGGTGAGTGGAGTGCTGTAGTAAAGTAATGCTGTTCCAAAACTTCTGGGCTGTGTAGCCAGGTAAAATACAGCTCTGTTCTACCTGAAGCACAGCAGGTGCCGAGCATTTAGCAGCCACTCTTAAGATGTGCAGTGCAATGCAGCTGTGTGCTTGGTGTGGGATGGCAGGTTGCTCCTGTGTGCTGGACAGCTCTAACTGCTCGGCAGCTGCCTGCTCTGAGAGCTGTGACTCAGCAGATGTGCTGGGAAGATGGAATTGTGCATGCTGTCTGTCACAGGTAGTGCTGGGTTCTGTTGCAGCTGGCAGCTTTGCAGGAGCTCGTACCTGCACAGCGCACTTATGCACTGCGGTGTCACAAACCAACCAAGTTGGTGCGTGAAACTCAAGAGCCTGGATTGCTGACCACGACAAAGGGTTTGGTGAGAGTGTTCCAGTGAAGGCTTTCCTTTCCGTTCCTGGATTTGTTGTGCAGCACAGATTACCTGAGGTTCTGAGCACCTAAACGGTATTTTTCCCCACAAACTCTCTTAGCCACAGTGAGCAAGGAAATCCACGGCAGGAGGGAAGGTCTGGGCAGGAGAGTGACTGGCTATGGCTGGAAATTGCTGAACTGTTACGTCTGGGCTTCCCTCATTCCTAGTGTGGTCCCATCTTGATGACATACTGTCCAAGTCTGTATGTGACAGGAAAACTGATGTAAATTCATTAATGCGATTAATGGAAGGTCGGCTGAAATCTTGACCCATTTTTACAGACCTAGCAATATGTCATGCCAAATCCAAGGGACTTTCTCTTTCCCTTTGAGTCTGTGGATATTACTTGGCACCCTTTTTTGGAGCTGTGCAATAATTCAGATTGGGAAGGACCTTTGAAGATCACTTGAACTAAGCGCTCTAAGTGCAGTGAGATTCAAAGTGAGGTCAGACTGCCTGGGGCCAACTCCAGCACCCTAACCTTTCCAGTGCTTGCTTCCATTTGTCAGTGTTTCTCCTGTACTGGAGAGCCCAGAACTGAACATGGTATTCCATATGCGACCTTGCAAGTGCCAATTAGTGAGACTCATCACTTCCCTGAACAAGCTGGCCATGCTCATGCTGCTACAGTCCAGTATGTGGTTTGCTTTCTTCTCTGCGAAGACTTGCTGCTGACTCATGTGCAGCTCATGTCCACTGGGACCCCTGTGCTTTTTTCTGTAGAGCCACTAGTTCAGTTTTTTGCCTTCACTTTTGCATGGGGTTTTTCTTTCCCAGCTTCAGGACTTTGCAGCTTTCCCTTCTAGCATATCAGCAGCTTCCACATTTGTTGTCCTATTCAAGCTAGATGAGTGTTTTCCATTCCATCATCCAAGTCCCTGATGATATTGAGTGGTATTGGTGTGCCAGCATCATGCCCTGAGGGTTGCCAGAACTGACAGTGCATCTAATATGTTGGTGCATGTCTCCCAACAGGTATAAAAGAACGCATCTTCAGTAGCAGCTAATCCAAAGCTTTGTTGCCAACTTCAGTTCTGTGCTATTCATCTTGTTTGTAATCAATACTCCTTGCGAGCTGGTGTATAGATTGTCCTTTGTGAGTGCTCTGTGTCTGACAGTTCATTACAGAAGGTCTCCTTTGACATATATAAGTAATTCTAAATCTTCCTTCAGTTGTGTTCAGGGAAGCTCTCTTTAGTTACTCAGACTGTTGTGAGCTGCAGTGAACTTGCAGATGAGTAACCTATGCCAGTAGGCTTTGATAGGTTCTTCCCTCTTTTTCTCTCTTTTCACTCCTATAGAGTGAGAACTTTTACAGACAGTTCACGTATCATAAGAGGAGGAATGGGGGATTCCTTGATAACATTGACATCTGTGCCAGATTATCATTTCCTTTTCTGCAAGAAGAGATGCTATCATATAATTTCTACTGAAAATTCTTCCTGTAGTTTCAGTAGGCAGCTATCCTTTGCTCCAGCTCTCTCTCCAGTATTCTTCCAGCCTTTTTGTATTGGAGAAATCTTAAAGCTTCATCCTTTCATCAAGGTTTTGTCATTCTGGGGTCTCATCAGATCACCTAAATAGCATTGAGCCTTTTGCTTCTTATGGTTTTTGTTGTGTATGATAGCAAGTTGCTTAACCTTGCAGGCACTTTCTTTCCTTTTCATAGCAAAAGAATCTCTTCTAACAATACAGAAAAGATACTATTACAAAGCTTTCTTCTACTAATATGGCAGAGTCTGCTTATGATTACTGTCAGGTTTTTTTGCCAGGTCAGATGTTTGCAGAATCTTGATGCAAATGAATGTGTGCTTGAGCGTTTTGGACACGGCTGCTCTGATGGTAAAATATCATCGTAGGAGAACTTCCCTGGCAAATCTAGATAGGATTTGAAGATTTGTTGGATGCCAGTGGACTTTATGATCAATAACCCTCTCTTCTAGAGATACTTGTGAGAACTTTGATTTCTTTTGCCTGAAGTGTCAATCCTCCAGTTATTCTTTTCTGAGTTGGACATTCTTTCTGAACATTGGCACATGTTTGTTTTGAAGGTGATTCTTTGCTGCCTAGCAGTTCTCCCTGAGCCTGGTTGTGTCTTTAAGAAGAGGATTTCTTCAGAAGACTGGAAAAGTCTGTTTTCCATGTGATTTCAAGAGCATACATTCTCTAACTCCTCCATATGTTACAGCTAAACAAAAACAAAACAAAAAAAACCCCAAACAACATTTATTAAAGGGCTGCAGTCCTTAGTCGTAGTTCTGAATTGATCTGTGAGTGTGGTAATGAGCAAAATCTGATTTTTCAACCTGTCTGTTCTTCTGGTCATCATCAGAAAGGGATGCTGTCACTTCTGATCTGGTGGATGCTATCTTAATTTTATATTTCACATGTACCAAAGTGTTTCATTTCTGCATGCTGCTATGCGCAGTGAGGAGCACGAGCATACCTTGTAGTCAGGTGTGTGCTGACTGCAGGTGAAACTCCTTCACTGCCCCCAGCTGGATGTCAGGGTCCTGGAGAAGTAGATTGCTAATTCTGAGCATGGTTGGCACCTGTGTGTATTGCTGTGTGAGTGCCTGCCTGTGAGTGCTTGGCAAGCACTGACCTGGAGATGCCTGCTCTGTCTGCAGCAGGTTTTAGTGGTCATTCTGAACTCCAGCTCTTGTAATGATTATTAATCTTGGTTTCTATGTTTGTCAGAGGAAACTTCTATGTTTTCTTTATTTCTTTTTTTTTTTTTTTTTGAATGTAGAAGTTCCCTGGCTGGACGGGCGTTACACAGATAATAAAGGGAGTCTGCAAAGGCTACAAAACCTTTTTTTTTCCCCCGCTATTATTGATAGGGATTCTTTCTCTTTAGTCTGTGCTAAGGCATGCCGTCTTTCAAAGGAGCAGGAAAGGAGAATGCATAGAAGAAAGCCTGGTTCATTTATCTGACATATCGTATGGACGGAGGTCTTTTTATTTCACTGCATGATTTTACAAGTTTTATTAATTAAAAATAAAGAAACACACACAAATAGAACAAAACCCTCTGAAAATAGAAATGCTGTTAGCAACTAGAATACAAATAGAGTCGAAGAAGACACAGTGTAGGATCATGCTGCTGTGCCATGCAATAATGAACCTTTCCATCCAAATGCTCTCTTGAAAGCGAGAGATCCAGGAAGGTCTCCACCACAAGAACACACGAGGTGACCATGGCACTAGGCAGGAGGACAAGCCTTGTCAGTATAAGGAGCAACGCAACTCAGTTCTGCTAATCCTTTATTTGGAGCTGTGATGAACTGCTTAATTCAAACTAAAAAACTAAAATATGAGCCTCCTTCGTGATTCTGTTGGGCCTCTAACAAAAATGGTAATTAAAATTTATTTTGATGAGCTTTTTAATGAGGGACTTGGAAAGAATGCTTGAATGTTCACATTTATAGTAGAGAATATGATTTTGTAGTGTACATGATCAGGCTTTCTAGGAAAGAAAGGCAGAGGTACTTAATATAGTGCACAGCAGCGTATTGGTCAGTGGCAGACCCTCACTTATGGGATGTTAGAAACTGCATAAATTGAAAATAACTGCATGTGAAAGGTGTGTGAGCACAGTAGAAAAACTGCTTAAATAGGGATAGGTATGAATGGAGCTTTACATGAAGGACTTGTTTATAATAACTTTGATACTTGAGCAAAAGTTCAAATTTCCCATAGAAATCTCTGCTTGGAGTCAATATCTGAGTTATAACTGATTGGCTTGTCTGTCTTCTGCTAAAAATTGAACTTTCTTGATATGTTTTCTATGCTTTTCTGTTGTCTGGATCAGCAGTTGTGCTCTGTTGCTGTGAGCATGCTCCAACTATACATGTAGCTCTGGGAATATTTCATTGTGCTTGCTCTCTAGAGGTAGGCAGCTTATTCTGTGCTTGTGTGCTGCCTTTTCTTTCTTGAATATCCTAGGGAACTCCAAAATTGTGGTTTCTGAGAAAACTTCTTATGGATGTCAATCTACCTGTGTGCACATAACAGCTTCTTGAAGCAAAAGCATTTGTAGTTATATTTGACTCTCATTTGCTGGAAACAAAGTGGTAATGAGCTATGTAATATATTTGTCATTGTCTAGAAAAGAGCTCTCTAATCAGACTTGCACTGTACTCATGTCTTCAGTTATAATAATATTGAAGATTTCCACTGATTGAGTGTTTAGGTTCTTCAGCTGATTATTGTGAAACATGACAAAGATGGGCAACAAGAGTTCATCACCGAAGATCTCATGTTTGTGTGTAGTTTATGGTGGTCGTGCTCTGAGATTGCATAGAAGAGATCTCCACATATTTTTGGGGAGCGTGTGTAGACTTTTTATTCACGGACTAACACCTAGAAAACTCGAATTCCAATAGTGCCAGCTGATTTTCATGGTGAAGTTTCCTCCTGTAGTTTTGTTGCTCCAATAGGCTAACCAATTTTGGGTGCCCAGATTGTTTCCTTAGGTGCCTTTTGCAGAGGCTGAGTTGGTGGGGACTGACTGAGATGTGGAAGGAATGAGCCTGGAGAAACTGTTCACATTGTCCCGATCCTATCTGTGCTTCAAGAAGAAGAAGCTAGCATCTGAAAATCTGCCTGTTGAAATCTGGTTCCCTACAGCTATCCAGTGGGGTTAAGTGTACTGAGTGACTGAGCAGGGAATGACTGCTTTGTTTTCTTCTTCATTTTCCTTTTGGGGTGTAATGTGGCACAGTGCGCTCTGTTGCAGATGCACATGAGAAAAACTATGATTTTATAATCATGTTCATTACTAAATTTGTTATGGGGAAATTAATTTAGAACTTAGATGATTGTGTTCTTGTTGCTGTTGAAACCTAGTTTTATTTATTTATTTTTCTGAAAGTAATAGGAGTTTTGCTTAATGGCAAGATTGCTTTAGATGCAGTGTTTCACAGAACATTTTTCTTAGCAGAAAACAGGTGCATTTTTAAGCTATTGCCAACTTTAACCTCTCCTTATGGTGTATTAGATTGAGAGGGATGTGACTCGTGTTCTGACACACCATACTGAGCATTTTGATGATATAAATAAAGACTATTTCTGTAATTAAGATATTCTATACAAAATATAGGAATGCATCAGACTATTCTGCTTTTATTTAAAACTGCTTTTACTAGCTGTGTAGAACTTAAGCAGTGCATTAATTCCACATATATCTAACTTGGACAAAAATCTGAGGAAAATACCCTCCTTCACATTTGAAAAGGGCAGTGTGTTTGTTGACCAGTTTCTTTTTTAACAGGCATGGTCCTCGTGCGTAGTGAGAATGGGCAGTTGCTGATGATTCCTCAACAAGCCTTGGCACAGATGCAAGCACAGGCACATGCCCAGTCTCAGCCTCAAAATACTATGACTCCTCGTCCTGCTACGCCTACCAGTGCTCCTCCAGTGCAGATATCAACAGTGCAGGTTAGTTCAGTGATTTGTAGCATTTAAAAAAAAAAAATAACTGAGATTCTGCCTGAGAAGAATACGCCAGAAAGTTCAGCCTGGAGAAGAGAAGGCTCTGGGGAGACCTTGTTGAGCCCTTTTGGTACTTAAATGGAGCCTATAAACAGAACAGAGAGCAGCTTTTTAAATGGTCTCATAGTGACATGACAAGGGGGAATGATTTTAAACTAAAGGAGGGCAGATTTAGGTTAGAGGTCAGGAGGTGGGGGTGGTGAGACTCTGGTCTAGACTGCCCAGAGGAGCTAGGCGTGGATGCCTCATCCCTGAAGGTGTTAAAGGCCGGGTTGGATGGAGCCCTGGGCAGCCTGATCTGATGGGTAGCAACTGTGCCCATGACAAGAGAGTTGGAACTAGATGATTTGTAAGGTTGCTTTGAACCCAAGCCACTCAGTGAATATTTTTTTCTATTCCTCTTTCCCAAGGCACCAGGAACATCTATTATTGCACGACAGGTGACACCGACTACTATCATCAAGCAAGTGTCTCAGGCTCAAACGACAGTGCAACCCACAACAACGTTACAGCGTCCTCCTGTTGTGCAGGTAAGTTTGTAGACACAAAACATATGCTTGATTTTAAGACATGGTGCAAAAAGTGTGAAGTGATCCATGTGACTTCCAGGCAGCAATTATATGATGTGAATGCTATCACCTAAACATCTAATTGTGCTTTCTTCATCCCTGAGTGTACAGGATTAGATATTTATCATTGAGAAAAATGCAGCTTTTGCTATACACCCAGTTAACCTTTCTCTCCTCGGAGCCTTTACCTCTGTCAGTGATCTTTCCAGGCCTAAGAGTGAATGTACCTGAGTCTCACTCATTTACACTGCCGTTATACAGGAGGAAGAAATCATTCAATCGGTGTAGTTTTTCCTCTAATGTGCGCATCACTGTTCTCATTTACTCTGATTATGAAAAAATGAGACAAGTTAAATCTTTGTCTCCTTTTCTGTTTCCCAAATATCAGTAAAGTAGCTTTGGCACCACTGGAGCCTCTTTTCTTGTGGATCTTTATATAAAGAGCAAGTTTACAAAGGTATTGTTAAAGTTTGGAGAGCTAGCGTTGGCTTGATAAGTACTGATTGCCAGTGGTAAGTAGGATATGTTGGAAGTCTGTCACTGGGACTGTGTGTGTGAAAAGTTCTTATTTACAGTGCTGCTTCTTTAAAGATGGTGATCTTACTTTGAATTACCAAGTTGTCTCTGAAAGCAGAAAAATGCTTTATCTTGCTGTTTATTATAAGACTTGGAGAAGATCACAGCTTTTGGGTCACTTCTTTTTGTGAAAGTGGCATTTGAAGGAACAAGCCAAAAGAGTTACACATTGACAGAAGTGTACTTAGTTATGTTGGGAAACAACAGTGTGTATGAGGGTATGCTTGTGTACTTTGCTGTTTAATTCAGTAACCAGAAATCGTACAGTACTTAAATCAACTTTTGCCATTCCAGTCTCGAATGTGTAGCATATTGTGCCATCTGGTGGCTCTTTCTTTCCACTGCAACAGAAAGTGGATTATCCTTTATGCAGTAGCTGGGAAAGATGGGCTACTGTCCTGTGGCTTGGTTTGTTTGACAGATCAGGAAGCAATCATGTTTTAATATATTCCAAGTACAATAATCTTATGTTTGTGTTCTCTGCAGCCTCAGATTGTTCTGGGTGGTACTGCACAAACAACTACATTGGGGACAGCAACAGCTGTACAAACTGGAACTCCTCAGAGAACAGTGCAAGGAACAACAGCAACCTCCACTGCTGCCACAGTAAGATATTGAGTGCTTTTAGAATCAATTCTGCTGCATTTCTGTATGTGCAACTGTACACACACATATTCACTGATGAAGTGGAAGGTAGTAAAGATGTAGGAGTTGTGTTATCTTCTGGTCTTGGGGAAAAGGAATAAAATTTGAAGCAGTACCATATAATTTGCAAAGTGTGAAACACAGATCACTTGGATTTTGAGAGCTTTGAAAGCTGCCGAAGTATTAATTTTATTTCTGTAATGGCTTTTAAAGTATTCCTTTCTTAAAAACCATGAGTGTTATATTCATGGGAATGTGTATCGTTTGACATAGCAGAATAGAATCAGCATGAGAAGGGATAGGAAGCTGGCACTGACTTGTTCAAGATGCTTGTTTCTAGGGCTCTGCAACAGGGAGAATCAGAGCACGCTGTGCTATGTGCTGGGAAGGAGGAGCTTTGCTATTTGTTGTCCTTCTGCAGTGCCTATTTTCACATACCAGGTGTCATTCATAAAATACTTTGCATTTCCTAGTTTTATTGAGAATCAGAATTTTTTATATTTTGATAACAAAAACGTAAAAAAGATATATATTTATAAAGCAAAAAATTAATTTCAGTCTTATTATTTTCTACATGGCAGAGGCCCTGAATTTATAGATAGTATTATTCGGTGATGAACTGAGAGAAGGACTTTATTTCTCTGAGTTTGTAGTCAAAGTAGTTGTTACAAAGAGTTCATCTTCCTTTTTGTTTCCTTTCTTCACCCTCGTCCCCCTTTAACAGGAAACTATGGAAAATGTGAAGAAATGTAAAAACTTTCTATCTACGTTAATAAAACTGGCATCATCTGGAAAACAGTCTTCAGAGACCGCAGCTAATGTGAAAGAATTGGTACAGAACCTACTGGTAAGAAAAGTTCAGAAGAATTGTAGGAAAGCAGTATGTGGGCCAAGTCAGCCTCAAAACTGACTTTTTTTTTATGACGAGGAGAAAGATTTTAAAATTTGAGAAAAATGAAATAGAAAAAAGTTATTCTTAATTAAAATATATGCGTGAATTTTTCTTTGAAGCTTGGAAAGCAGACGTTCTTGCTTATGTTCTCATGAGAACTTACCCATGACCCTCATTAATCTATTGTAGTTGACTTAGGTGACTTAAATTTAAGTGCAACATTAAAGATGTTAAGTCTTTAGATTCAACAATTTTTATTGATAAAATAGTTGATAAAAAGTTGAATTGTGTATTTCAGGGAAGGCAGTACAGCACAGCTGGCACGATGATTGAGTGTAGGAAACTGCCAACTTTTACATAAAAGTAATAGCTGAAGCTAATGTTAAAGCTTGGTATAATTAATATTTATAGAATGAGTTTTTATTTCTATATTACCATTGCTCGGTGTAATTGATAGTGGCTTTCAATTTAAGATGAAGTTGTGGATTCTAGATGTTATCACATGATAACCAGAAGTAGTCTCAAAATCAAGTCTTGAAATGTATCTTCCCATGAAGAATCTACAACTACTTTTGTGAGAGACAGCTGCATTCAAAGATTGTTACTGTGATGAAACTACTGATAAGTAAAATAGTGGAGAATGATAAAAACTACTAATTTTCAATAGATTAAGTCTTTCTCTTTTTTTGGTGTTGAAGAAGTTAATGTCTGCAATTTCATCCATTTTTCTTTTTGAAGGATGGAAAAATTGAAGCAGAAGATTTCACCAGTAGGCTCTACAGAGAACTTAATTCTTCACCTCAACCTTACCTTGTGCCTTTTCTGAAGGTAATGTGTGTTCACTACACCTCATGGTTATCTACTTGCAGCAATGAGCACAAGCACATCTTTTGCCACTACAGATGGAATTTCGAGACAGTGTAGATGGAATTTGAAATAGTGCCTGGTTAGGCTTCTGCTCTCTTAGAATAATATTTTTTGTCTCCTGGTTGCAGAAGTTTGTTAGTATAATTCATTGGCGTAGTCAGTAGTTGGCTGTTCTAAGAAATCTGAAAAAGTGAGGGTTTTCTTTCTATGACTTATGAGCTGCTTCTTTCCATAGCACCAAGCGTATGGGTTGATTTATTATGGTTTCTGAAAAATAGGGTTTAATGAGAGAGAAAACCATACTTTCTGGACAAACTCATGCTCTTACACTTCTGTGCGTATTTGTGTGGATAAACAGGAAGGTTGTCATCTCTAAATAATAAATGCAACCTGTCATAAATTTTATAGTAATTGGACACATCTCAAAATAATTTTTATTCTGAAACATTTTCTAAGTGAAAAATCAGAGAAGGTACAGCAGGCCTTTATGGTAAGAGTATAACTTTGCTTGACTAATGTATAATTAAGGGATGCACTTATAATTGTAGGTGTGTGTTGACATTTCTGGGGTCTTAAATGCTTGTTCATACTTAAGCTATTCACAAGGACAGAAATTGTTACCCTACAGAAATAACTAATGTATGTAAAACACTGCAGTTGTCTAATCCATCGCATCTTATGGCTTGGTATATGTAGTTAGGAATGCAATCAAGGAAGGCGGTGTGAGCTTAGACTGTTAAATATGTTAAGGTTTCTAGGTGGGCTCAATGATCTATGTGCCCACGATGGCCAAGTTTCTACTACTAAGGTGCTGTCGCTCTTTCCAGCTTAAAATGGGAAGTGGCATGGTATTTCTCTGTGTGCTGCTATCATGTTTTCTTTTCTAATGTAGACGTGCATGCAGCCTGTTATAATGAACTGAAATTAAATGAATTGCTTTTTATGATTAATGTTTTCTTTTGTGACATAGGATTAAAATACTCAAGCAAATTCTTTCCTTTCCTCTTTTTAGAGGAGTTTACCTGCCTTGAGACAGTTAACACCAGACTCTGCAGCTTTCATTCAGCAAAGTCAACAGCAGCAGCCAACAACGCAAGCAACAACTGCACTTACAGCAGTGATGCTAAGCCCTTCAGTTCAGCGCGCAGCAGGGAAGGCAACTGCAACTGTAACAAGTACTCTACAACAACCTGTAATCAGCCTAACTCAGCCCACACAAGTTGGTGTTAGTAAACAAGGGCAGTCGACACCACTGGTACGTAAGTTGAAGTGTGTCATCTGTTGCTAAACAGGTGTTTGTTCAGAATGCAGTGACTTCACAGATTGATTGTTTAATTCAGTCGAAGATCTTTGACCATTTTTAAGGGAGCTACTAAGGAGGAGAATAATATATATAATTTAAAATCCATTCTTGATTAAAGTACTATATTTCCTGTTTTAACAAGAAATACTGGCAGATTTTCTCAATTACTCCATATCCATGAGAGCAGTATTATGAAGGATTTTTCATTTCCCATTTCATAAGTCTAATGACAAATTCTTTCTCCTGTTCTGGAATAATAATTTAGACCTGTAGGTAAACTTTCATGAAAACCAGGTAAGAGCAGTATCATGTGCACACCACCTCTTGACGACTTCTTGTAGCAAAACAGTGCCTGCACAAAAGTTTTTTTGGGGATAGGTATTGACTAATGTGCATAATTAAATTGCTAGGATTTCTTGCTACTTAGTATATAAACACTTAACATTCGTCTGAGCTTCTCTATCCATACACTTTTGCATGAAATGGAAAGTAGAGATTACTGTGGTCAATTTGTAAATATTCAGTGTAACCAAAAAGAAGGGGGGAAAAAAAGGCAACCTAGTGCAAAGCTACACAGCTGTGGCTTATACTGATTCTGGATGAAAACAGTATAGGTAAAACCAGCTGAATTACCTGTACCAAGTTGCTATTATTTCTAGTTCTTAAATTTATTCAGACAGATGCAATTTGTCTCTGTTTTTCTAATGTAGAAAACATATCTTTGTGATTATATTTAGAGTTCTTAAACAGAAATAGGGTGTTTTCTGCTGGTTTTTTTTTTTTCGCAGAAAGTGGGTTGTTATTTTTTTTCAATGAAGAATGACTTTAGTTTAAAGAACCTTAAATAACTTAACGTGCTGAACCTAGGTCGATGAACAGATGTGTTGGTTGTTAGGCTTTGTTTTTCCCACCTGATTCTTGGCCTTAGTTGTTTCAGATTTGTTTACAGTTCTTTTCTTTCTACAGGTTATTCAACAGCCTCAGAAAGCAGGGACGTTGATAAGGCCCCCACAGGTAACGTTGACACAGACACCAATGGTAGCACTGCGGCAACCACACAGTCGTATTATGCTCACTACTCCTCAGCAAATTCAACTGAATCAACTTCAGACAGGTAGGAGGTCATCTGATATGTGCTGTTCTAATAGCATTCAGTTGGCTCGGTTAGCATCACTTTTGAAGTGCCAGTGATGCACTACTGTAGCACTGCTAAAATCTTCAGTGCACAGTGTAGTGGCTGGGGGTGCACACATGCAGGGCAGCATTTGTAGTCAGAGAAAATGTGTGGGTGCTGGAACTGTATGGGAGGGCACTGTTTTAGGTGGGTGAGATGCTGACAGAAATTGTTGAGGCAAAATCTTTGTGCCAGGCATATTGTCATTACTACCTGTGACTGGCTTGTAAATCTAAGCTCTGACACAAATTTGATGTACAAATCTTATCTGTTTTCCTGCAGTACCTGTGGTAAAACCAACAGTATTACCTGGAAACAAAGCTATAGCCACTGTTTCAACACAAGTAGCTGCTGCTCAGAAGAATAAACTGAAAGAACCTGGGGGAGGTTCTTTTAGGTGAGGAACCACGTGCTTATTTGTACTCATACATACTGCCTGGGCAGCCTGCTGAACTTAGTGGGAACCTGTCCATGTACTCTAGTGGTGCTGAATCAGGCTAGGTAAACGCACAAGAATTGGAAATTGACTTTCTGTAGCCAGATTTGCTACTTAAAGACTTGTACAAACGGCTGTGGACATGCTTGTGCCAGATTGGTTTTATCATTTAGCTGGCACTAAGGGTAAATATTTAAACTCACAAACAATTCTTGTCTGGACAAGCAAATAGAATTCATTCCTCTGTACCTTCCAACTCTGCTCAGATTGTTTGGATATACAGCCTGTTTTACAATGATGAGTGCAGTTTATTATTATTTGTGGTAGTGATGTATCTAGTCTCTTGTTTCTTAAGGTACTAAAAGGTTGCATAAGAAAAGGTATTGAGAAAAACAGTTAGGAAATGCAAAATGACAGAAATGCTCCTCGAGCTCTTTGGAATCAAATGATGTTAGTTTAATTTTAGCACATAATAAAAGCAAAAATGAAATGAAATATTCAGGTTTATTGTGGAACTCATTATGTGCAGCCATGGTTTTGTAGCAGTGTGTGTAGATATAAGCACTAAATTTAATGGTCGTAATGAATTTTCCTTTCTTAAGGGATGATGATGACATTAATGATGTTGCATCAATGGCTGGAGTCAACCTGTCAGAGGAAAGTGCTCGGATATTGGCAACAAACTCGGAGCTGGTGGGCACGTTAACAAGGTCTTGTAAAGATGAAACCTTCCTCTTCTCGGCACCTTTACAAAGAAGGATATTAGAAATAGGTACGCTGATGTTTCTAGAGATTTAATAAGCACATTTCACCAGTGCTGAGTTCAATGAAAGACATTTTCCTTACAAATTAATTTGAATAGTTCTAAAGTTGTTAAAGTAGTTGTCTTTTTGTGTAATTGGAGCTTGTAGGTGATCATTCAGCTTATGAAAGTAGAAGAATAGTGTGAAGAATAACAAAGCTATAGAAGTATGGCAGTTTAACACCAGAGTTATTGTACCTGGTTAAAACTGACTATATAAAATCATACAGCAACAAAAATAATGAAACTTGTTTGGAAAAAAAGATAAATTCAGGAACAACTTTATCATATTTACTTACAAGTTTACAAATGATAGCATAACAAAAAGCCTTCTTCAGTTACTTGTTTTGCTGTAGCATGCAGCATTTCTTAACAGTCATAAGCTTTGCTAGGCTAAACTTGGGTGTATACCATTTCCTATCTAATGCTTATTTTATACATGGATGAAAGCCTTGCTTTGCCAAGTGTTTACGTTTCCATGATAGACATTGGCCATGATGTTTAACTGAATTGTATAGTTATTATTGTTACTTATTATTTATGATTTTTTCTATAACTTTTTGCCCTGATCATAGGTAAAAAACATGGAATAACAGAAATCCATCCTGACGTAGTTAGCTATGTATCACACGCTACACAACAAAGACTACAAAACCTCGTGGAAAAACTATCAGAGACTGCTCAGCAAAGGAATATTTCTTATAAGGTAACTGTTTAATTGCACAAATAACACCACACACATTCAGTGGGCTGTTACGTGCATGTGTTCAGATGTTCTTCATTCTCTAAAGTTATGCTATTTATTGTCTCTGATTCATCTTACACTAAGATATTGATATATTTGGATGACTAGTAGGCTTCAGCTTGCATGTGTAAATTTTTTAAAAAACAAATGTGGATGAACTATCCCTACCCCTTAATTATGTCAAACGTTTAAAATCTGAGTGATTGTGCAATGGGATAGGCAGATAAAAGATGTGATTTATTTTTGTTCACCACACCCCAGCATTATGTGTCATCTGGTAAAGGTCAGTCAGCATCAAGTCTCCCAGTGTAAAGCTGAATGATGTGATAGATGAGTTCTTCATCTTTCATTTCCTTTCTTCAAGTGTACAGCAACATTGCCAGCTAGCTTTTTGATCTCCAACTGAAGCTACCTGAAGGAGCTGTTCTCCAGAAGCCTTTTTTGTGTGTTTAGTGATGATATAATTGTAGAACCTTTGCGTTCCTTTGTTTCTGTAATTCTATCTATATAGGACCACCAGGTACTGGGAGGAAAGTAATCATTGAACATGTTTAAATATTTCCTTTCAAGGAAATATTCTTTGACTGCTCTGACCCTCCAAAAAGGCATACTGTGAGTCATAGAAGTCCAGCTCTACAATTGCCCTAACAAGAAGAAGATACAGCAAAATCTAACATTGACGCTTACCTCAATTTATATCCTTCCCTCCTCCCATTGCCAGCATATAGGAAGCATGTTCTCTACTCCTTTTTGATGGTAACTAATGTTAAATGAGGCCTTTTGTAGGGGAACAAGTGGCTGAATATAAAATGAACTACTGAGTTTTACCTGCTTTTCACTCACCTGGCTGTGTTGTATTAGAATGAGTAGCCTGCATCTGTTAATGCTGCTGGGATCAGTGTGGGACCAGGGAGCATTGCTCTGAATTCTCTAGACAGCTGTGTGACAGATGCATATACTTAATAGATGCAAATACCTAAACAACATTTGAAGAAAAAAGAATCTCTAAAATATGTTTGTGAAGTTAAAACGATGATGGTATTAATGTGGAAGTCAAAATCTGATGAATTCATGAAATAGAACAAAATGCTTTTAAGAGCTGGTTTGACTGGTGTAAATACACACTTGCTATTTGCTTGAAAAGGACAAAGTGAACAGTTGAGATTTAAATGTATATGTTCTTCTCCAGTACAGTACAAGCTAACAGCTTTGTTTTTAAGATATGTAATGAGGAACATATTTGCCGTGTTTTCAGGATGATGAAAGATACGAACAAGCAAGTGACGTTCGGGCACAGCTCAAGTTCTTTGAACAACTTGATCAAATAGAAAAGCAGCGTAAAGATGAACAAGAAAGGGAAATTTTAATGCGTGCAGCAAAGGCAAGTGCTTGGATTTCACACATTTGCAAATTGTCTTTTTTTTTTTTTTTTTTACGTCAAAAGTGCAGAATTTCTTCTCTTTGTAAAGGACATCCAGTGAAGGGAAAGACTAATTTTCAGAGGTGGAACGTGATGGGGGCATTCTTCAGATACAGCTCTGTTCTGCTTTTCACAGAAAGGGCAGCTGCTTTGCCTTTCTCATTGCATTTTCCCAAATTTAGTAGGCCCTCAAAGCCAGTCTTCATGCATTTCACTGAGGAAAAAGGTTGATTTTATAGCTTGGTTGTATTCCTAAATTATATGCAATAGAGAAGTTACCAGTGTTTTGGGGGAATAGAAATAGACTTCAGAAATGTTTTGACAAATTGAAGAAATGTAATTAATAGGAAGCAGTTGATGTAAGCACTGCACTTTTTGGTTGTACTTGGCAACCCAAGTATAGGATGAATGTGACTACCTAGAAAGGAGCACAGTTCACAAAGCAACCCCGGATTTCCGTTAGGCTTATGGTATGGTAGGAGTTGATGACATCAAAATTGATTAGTGCAATATTTGTACATAAGATGTCAGCAAACACTTCAGTTGGTTCTTATTATACCTGAGCTGGAACACTCTGTCCAGGAGCCCTGTGGCAGGTAGATTTCTGAAGGAAAGCAATTTACAAGTCTAGCAAATGTGACCTATGAAATAAGAAAAGATTTTATACATTGTTTTTCAGAACAGGGAAGACTGGGTTGAGATGCATGTAAATCATTGTGACTTACTCTGTGAAACTGTAATTTGCACGTTCTTACAATTTCCTGTGTTTGCTGCACCTGGAGTGCAGCAGGAAAGACCTATCGGTTAATCATGAGGAAAAGCTTATCATTTGAAGGATACTTGAGTATTGAATTAGAATAATTTATTTTGTTGCTGGTCTAGAGGTTGTATGGAATTGAAAACACCGTTTGTTTGGATACACATGGTATTGCTGTGTGAGGAGTATGAATGAAAGACTATCTTGAAGTTCTTCCCATTTTCTGTTTGTTTGACTTCTTGGAAAAAAACAGAAAACAAGAAACTAAGAGAGCTGATACACATATCCCCAAAAACACAACCAAAAACAATGTCTTAATATCATTAGACTATAAAGTTTACTGAAATAATGCATTCTGTTACTTCTAAGAATATGGAATACAATGGGCAGGTGGTAATGCTTGAGGTTTGTTGGCCACTTAACTGGCCTTCTGTTCAAATGGCAGTTTGACCATCTGTAGGCACAGCAAATAATGTTCTTACCAACCATGTAGTTGTATGGGAGGAATTCTTCTGAAAAGTAAAGGTGTGATTCCTTTTTGAGATTCAGAGCTGTGTGTATTTTGTGCCTCATAATGGTTTTCTTTAGGCATAAATGTGTGCTGTTCCTTTTCTGCTTTTAACAAAGCTGAAGAAGGGGGGGTGCTTTCTCAAAAACAATTACTTGAAGCTAAGAAATGGAAAAGTGTTTTTAATTTCTAAGAATGATTTTCGTTCCCTGTCTCTCTCCAAAAGTGGTAGGCAGGTACTTTCCACTTCCCATGAAAGTTAAGAAAAGCCTTCATATGCAGTATAAGATGTATCTTCTTTTAACTACTTCTGTAAATTAATTGATTTTTCTTTTTCTTCCCTGACCCATCCGTGTTTGTCATTTATCAACACAGTCTCGATCTAGGCAAGAAGATCCAGAACAGCTTAGACTGAAACAGAAGGCCAAGGAGGTAAGTGTTTTCCTTTAAAGTTAACTTTTATTTGGAAAATTTAAAAGAAAAATAATTAATGGTACTCGTTCTGGCAAATGCAGATGCAGCAACAAGAGCTAGCACAGATGAGACAGAGGGATGCCAACTTGACTGCATTAGCTGCAATTGGTCCAAGAAAGAAAAGGAAAGTGGATTCACCAGGATCTGGATCAGGGACAGAGGTATGGTCTAATTGCAATTCTTGGTTTTGCTGTGTCACCGCTCCACTGTAGACAACTTTTTTTCAGAGCTCTCTCTTTTTTTTCAGAGCTTACTCGTGTGGAAGTTTCTGAGTAGCAGAAGTGTATTTTGAATGTGTTAAGATTTTCTTTCTCCAGGGCCAGAATCAATTTTTGGCATCAATGTAATGACATGGGGAGTAAAACTGAGCGATGTTCCCTGCTTTGTGCGACTTGGGGCATGTTAGAAAGCAGTTGCTGTTTGCTCAAGTCTGTGCCTTTTTGGACCTCCATGGTTCTGGAAGAGATTGTTATAATTGTAGCCAAACTGATTAAGTAATAGCACAGACTAATTAATGCCTTTAGTGAGGCGGCTGAAGTGAATCACTAGGAGCTTCCAATTATAGGAAGTTGCCTAATTTATTTCATCAGCTTTTGATTGGCGTTAGTTTTAGGATCTCGGCAGCAGATCAGTTGGACAATTTGTGTGTGATTATGATGCTCACCTATATCCTTTGGATATCTCACAACTTAGTCTAGCCTTTTGAAGATTAAAAATGTCTCCACTGACAAAGTTATCAGTATGCTCAATATTTGATTGGTTTAATGTTCATTTAATTTCAGGTAGATTGATACTATTTCAGGATCTATTTCAGGTAGATTGAACTATCTGCAGTATTTGTAAACAAGTTAATGAACATGAAATGGTATAAAATTGCTTTGTGCATGGAAGACACTGAATATAGGATTTGTCTGGCTTAAAAAGGACTTGTTGTTAACAGGACCAAAAGCTCTGTTTTCGTAATTTGAGGTGTTTTCCCTGCAGAATTTTGTATCTGATAGCAAGTGACAGGATAGTAATAATTGAATAATTCTGCTTGTGAATGAGCATCCCACGTTTTTGCTGCTAAGGCAGTTTGTGTATAGAGAAGCTCTGTTTCAGGATAGTTCACCTTGTTTTATACTGAGTTGCTGGAAGCAGTAATTTACAAGTCCTTGATATAAAATATTACAGAACAATCTGAATAGTAATAGGTGGTATTTTTATATTAAAATCAAGCCTCTTGAGCATCTTCATAAATAATTTTGAGTTTTGAAAGCTAGTGAAATGCCTATTATTGATCGGGTTGTTTTTATATAAGTTAACAAATTACCAAATTAAACTTATTTATAAATGTAGTTTAAAATGAGAAAGTTTGCAGAATGTGGCACTGAGATCAATATTGATATAAGTGATGTGGTCCCTGAGGAGTATGCTGAAATATCTCATGGAGTGTTCCTGTTGGCATTGCCTACTTAGCATGCTCAGCTGTGCAGCAGTGTGAGTAGTCTGTTCGTGTCACTTAGGTTATGAAATGTGTTTTATATCTGCTGTGAACACTTGTTTGTATTTCATCTAAATCTGACTAATTTAGTTATCCTAGATTAATCGCTTACTGGTTAACCAATTAACCACAGGTTTCCAGGAAATCTAATTTTTTCTCGTTTAATTAAGAACCAGCTGCTTTTGATCTGATAAACTCACAGTTGTGCTTTTGCTGCTGTGTCACTTGACATTTTTAAATTGAGCTCCACTTGTCGCCATTTGTGTGCAGTTTGTAGTTAAGGCATATTACAAGAAGTGTGGAAAATAAGGTTTGTCATTACTTAGACACAGATTTGTAAATGTAAGCTTTTGATGTCTAGGAATGCTGGATCTTAATTACATGTAAAATCGCCTCTAAGAAATAACTGTACTGTTTCAAAATCCAAAAGAACAGGCTGCTATCACAATCTTAAGTCCACATGATTTTATTGACAGTTATGAGAAAGCTGCTTAACTCATTCTGTGCCTACAGGAGTAGTAGTTATCTCTCTTTATAATGGCTCCTAAAATTTCTGTTGGTTTGAAGTGGTCTATGTAATAAAATCAGGGTTGAGCCTCTCCTAATGTAGCAGAGGGTTGTTAGGGTAGTATGGTTAGGTTGCAGTTGGACTTGCTGATCTTTAAGGTCTTTTTCAACTTGAGCAATTCTGTGATTCTAAGGAATATTTGAAAGACACAAATAAAAGAACTGTACCCAGCCATTCTTTCTATAGACCCTTTATTCCTAACTTGTACGTATCTGATACTTAGCATCCAACGCTGCATCCAGTGTCCATTGAAGTAGATAGAAAATAAGCACATATGTTTTGTAAGTGCTTTAAAATGTGCCTTTGGAAATCTGGCCTTTAAACAGTGCTGATTACAGCGCAGAGGGCTCGTGGGCTCAACAAGTAATGTGCTTGCTATGGGAGTGGTGAGGTGCTGGAACAGCTGCCCAGAGAGGCTGTGGCTGCCCCGTCCATCCCTGGAGGTGTTCAAGGCCAGGTTGGATGTGGCCCTGGGCAGCCTGGGCTGGTATAAATGTGGAGGTTGGTGGCCCTGCATGTGGCAGGGAGTTGGAGCTTCGTGATCCTTGAGGTCCTTTCCAACCCAAGCCATTCTGTGATTCTGTGCTTGAGAAGCAGAAGTGTGATTCCATTGCTGGTGGTGTGCTGCAGTGACAGCACCTTCCAACGTGGTGTTAAGTTGGTTCCTCAGTTATGTGCACCAAGAATAAACATACAAATGTAACGTGTGGAGGACTGCATGGGTGTGTGTCTCAGCAGCTCGTTCACATGGCTCTTATGCTACTGTACTATTCTTGCTTTTCTCAGGTCTACAGTGTTCTTCATTAGAACGCTTCTTTTGGTGCTCCAAAATGTCAGGCGATGGACCTTCTGGTGTCAGCTGGTTTTTAAAATTCATGAAAAAAAGAGTAGTAGACCGTTCTAGTAAATGAAATTGGAGGTGAAAAAAAGTGTCTGTAAGCAAGCCATGGAAATGTGGTCTGTTTCCAGTCACTCCACATGTATGATTTCTTTTCACACACAAAGAGCAAAGTATCTCCAACGGGCAACTGCCGAAAGTATCCCCGGCTTCTAAAGCTGGAGCTGAAAGTTGGTTTTTGGTCTCTTTGTGCCATCTGCTGGCGGCTGTGCTTCACTGCTGCCATTCTGTTCTCGGGCAGGCGAGGAGCAGGGCTGTGCCTCGGGAGCTGTGCTGTGCTGCATCACTGCCCGACAGGGAGCTGGGTGCATGTGTTGGAAGACTCAGTGATACATCCATATCTCTCCTGAAAGAGACAGTCTGTTACTCTAGGTAGCATTCTTGCTGGATCTCATGGCATTTAAAGCACTGTGGGATTTCCTTGTTTGTGTAAAGGAGAGCATAGAAACCATGTAGGAGTTGTATTAATCACCTGTGTCCTATCACAGCTGTGATTTCGCTTCTGGAAGTGAAGATTTGACTCAGCTGTAGCAGAGTTGCTCTGTCAACTTAGTTAGGAGCCCATCAGCATGTAAACAGCTTAAGAAGGGCTGTGGCATGTCTAAACATCTCTAAAGAAATGGGCTTTCTCCTGTTTCTCCTGTTTTTCTTTTTCTTTTTTTTCTGAAGTAACAAATAACGCACTACTCGTGGCAGATGACCAGTGTGTACCAGGGGGATAAACATTGCCAAATGATAGACAGGAATTCAGAGATGGTTAGAGAATGTCTGCTGGTGTCCAGAATAGCTGCTGCTTAATATAATCCTGAGCTTGGTTACAGCTGTCGTCAGCAACAGGCAGAGCTGGTGGCACTCTGCTGTGAAGATCAGGGGAGATCAAGGGCATGATTTGAGACCTCCCAGCCAGGTGGATGGGTGTGCTTCCCAGTTCAGAAAGAGCTGCAGGGTGAGGGTCTGTACAAACACTGAGACTTTTTGTTTGCTTTGGTTGGTGGGATTGCCTTACTACAGATAGAAGCGGCTTTTTGTTATGGTTTTTTTTTTTTTTTTAATTTTAATTATGTTAAACATCACTGATAGCTTTTAATTATTGAACTGCAGTTAATAAAATAATAATTAAAAAATGCCTAAGTTGGTAGCATACACCGTCTGTGAGCTTCCTGGACATCATCCATTGGTTCTCATCTTGTGTTTTCTCTGAGAAGCTCTGCAGTAAGCGCGGGCACAGACCTGTTCTGATGCTTCTGCTCTTTTCCTTCCCAGGGATCTGGTTCGAGTGCAGCAGTCCCAGGCAGCTCTGGAGTTGGAACAACCAGACAGTTTACGCGACAAAGGATAACGCGGGTGAACCTCAGGGACCTCATATTTTGTTTAGAAAATGAGCGAGAGACAAGCCATTCACTATTGCTATATAAAGCATTCCTTAAGTAAAGTGGAAAAGATCAAGGTATTTTTGACGGAGAGCCGCCTGAGGACATTTTTTTATATATTTGCAGATTTCGCCTTTTTGTAACAAGCAAATGGGATATTGTTTGAAAAACAGCCACCTCTTTACATGGAACAGTTTTATATTCCTGTTTATAAATAAACTCTTCAGTGTGAGAGAAAATACATTTCTGTAACAGTGAGGATACTTACAAGGCCTGTGGATACTATAAAAGGACAATTAAACTTTAACTCATCTCTTGATTGAGTGGCCTTCTTGCCAAACAAGCCATATATAAAGACTGATGGAATCGTTTAGCAAATAACTAGCTACCCTGTCAGCCCTGTAGCAGTTTTGACATTAATTGTGCGTTTTAGTTCAGTTTTATTCAACTAAATCAATTATATAGGCATATGTCTACAGCAGATGACCTCATTTCATTTAGCTTTTTTTTTTTTTGAACAGTCAGTTAGCAAAGCAAACTGATTTTTTTAAGGATATTTATCTTTCCCCCCAAATGTTCAAAATCTAGAGGGATATACAGTTAATTTTAAACATAACCTCAATTTTAATCACATTATTGCTTATTAGAGGCCCTGAAATCCCGTAAAGGAGGGTTACTTCTGAATGTTTTAGCAGCATCTGTAAAAATGCATTTTATTTGCTATAGTTTGTAAAGCTGTAAAGTTAAAAAAGGAAAAAAAGGAAAAAAAGAGAAACCTTTTCAGCATAAATATATTTTACTTGCACTGTGTTTTTTAGCTAAAGTGAAAGCTTAGATTAAATAAAATCAAAGTTGAGAGGAATCATCAGTGTGAATCAAGTGTTGAAAAATGGTTGGTGTATTTTGTCAGTAATTGTACATAATTTTTGGCACATAACATAAAAATGGCTATGTAAACTATAATTATTTTGCTAAAAGACTGTATGCAAGCTGTGGGCCTACTTTAAAGATGTCCAGAGCAAAGTCCCTTCTTTGTACCTATTTTTTTATTACAAATATACTAATTGGTTCTTTATATTTTCAGAGGTTATTGTATTAAATTGTCTATTGATAGTACTTTTATGACTGTAAATACTTTGGCTTTCTTTGTGTGACCTCTCATGGTAGAATTTAACTCTCTTGCGTGTAAACTGAATGCTGATCAGTATTTTTATCAACACCTGACAACTGTTACACCCCTTTCATTTTGTCTTTTAGGAAATCCTGTCTTTCCATTTTTTTTCATGTAAATTTTGCACAGTTACTTGTTCATATGTAAATATTTACTTTCAAAAATGAAGTTTTTAATTGCTATTGTTTTATATAGGATTGAAAGAAAATTAACTCCTTTATTAAAAACAAATTTATCTGTATTTGCTAATGTATTTTTCTCTCAAAATCTTTTCTCCTCATGAATTTATTTTTCTTGGTACAGTAAAAGATGGGTCTGCCCGAGGGGATGCTATTTGCTAAAGATGCACTTTGGTTTTTTTATATTGTTTTGTTTTGTCAGTGTTTTGGAGGTATGTAACTTAATAATCCATCTGGAAGCATCATTACTGTCTTGGGGATCTCGGCTGGAGGCCAGTGGCTCGTGGGGTGTTTTGTGTTTGGTTTTTAAGCGGGGAAACTTTTTGAAGAGATCTTGAGAAGTATTTGGTTTTGATCTAGTGAAGATGTAATAAAATCTCCTCGGCTGAGGGCAAGCCTGCTTCCTCAGCCACAATTACTGCAGCAGGACGGTGTGATGCAGAAGGAGGTGTGATAGAACATTTGGAGCACAGCTGTGAAAGACCACAATCAGGGACTCATTTTTGTTTACTAATGTGAAAAGCAGAAGGTGTATTTCTGATGCTCTGTACTGAATGTTTTGCTTCTGACTTTTTTTTTAAATAATTTTCCCCACATGAGTGGTTTATAAAAATAAATAAACTCACGACGGTGAGGGCCCAATCCCCCCTATTAGGTGCATAGAAAAATCAGTGGCTTTGATCATTGTTTCTTGTGTACAAACAAACCTACCTATGGGCTCCTGCTCCAGGTGTGCTGCTGGAGGGCCGCGTGTGCTCTCGTGGCACAGAGACCCACTGCAAAGCAGAGGGCTGCAGCAGTGATGTGCTCCCCAGTGTCACATACAGCACTTACTGGAAGGTTTTACTTGTTTGTAAACTCCGATCTGTCTTTGGAATTATGTAATGTTGTTAAGTGTAAAGGAACTGCCTTGACTTCTGGCCAGATCACTGTCATAGCCTTCCTTCCAGCCTATGAGCTCAGAGCTGCGGCAGGTGAGTTGGGAAGAACCTCCTGACCTTGGTGTGTTGCTTTGGGGTAAGGCATGCCTGAGAAACTGGAGCTGTTTGGCTCTCTGCTGTCCGGGCAGTAGGCTGGGAAGTGCTGGAGAAGCCAGAGGAATTGGGCAGAGGAGGCAATCTGTAAGGCTGCAGTGCTTGGTTTTGGTTTACATCACGTCTGGAAGTGCAGTCAGCCCTTAACTCCACGCAGTTCTTCCCACCCAGTGGCAGTCCCTGCATTCCCAGTGAGCCCTCCTGTAGCTCACGTAGCTGTGGGCTGAGATTGTGGCTGTGCTGGGTGCTGGGTTGAGCGCTGCCTCCTGCAGCTGTCGGCACACTTCTGAGCTGTTCTTCTGGCAGATCAGCTGTGGATGTTATTAATATATATACTAATAAGATGGTGACTATTTTAAAGCCTCTCAGAAGCTTTATGACCTAGAGCAGAAGCTGAACACAGTGAGTGCATGTGTAGGGCAGCACAGCCCTGGTGTGTCAGTGCTCTGCAGGGAGGGGAGCTCTGGCTGTGGTGCAGCTCCAGCCCTTCACTAGTAGTTTGCAGCACTTCTGCATGGGACCTGCAGGCCCTGCACCCTGCCTTGTGTTAGCTTTGCTGTCTCTGCTTCAACACCTTTGATCAGATGGCGTGTAGCTGTAATGCTTCTGAGCTACTGCTGTTGGTTTTTTTCTAGCACAGAAATCCAGTGGAACCACTGAGATGCAGCACACTCCGATTTGAGCCTGGTTTTCATATTTCACAGCTTTGCAATTAAACCGATACGCTTTCAAGGCATTGAAGTATGCAGGGAAAGATACGTGCATAGACACGGAGCAATGCCACCAAAATTCCCAACAGCTCAGATTTCGTTGGAGGACCTCAGTCTGATCCAAGGAATTTCCTGATCTTCAT
>JAOWBP010081455.1:0-27776 GCA_028571105.1 Tragopan temminckii
TGGCCACCCCTCTTCTGATGGAGCCCAGGATACCATTTGCTTTCCGAGCTGCAAGAGCACACTGCTGGCTCATGTTATGTTTTTCATCCATTAGGACCCCCAGGTCCTCCTCTTCAGGGCTGCTCTCAAGAACTGCTCCTTCCAGTCTGTATAGATGCCTGGGATTTCTCCAGCCCAAGTGCAAAACCTTGCACGTTGCTGTGTTGAACTTCATTAGGTTCACCTGGGCCCACTTTTCAGGTCTGTTGAGGTCCCTAAGTCCAGACTTAGTCACCTTGCTATTTACCCAGATTTTTGGAAAATGACATGCACAGACTGCTGCCTTTGGTAGAATTTTGCAGGTGTCTAGTATCTGCACTTATTACCTGTACATGCCAATACAGTATTCCAAATTATCAGTCCTGAACTCCTAGTTGATTTGGAGTTGAGCAACTTGCATGTGTTGTTCCCCAACTGATAAATGGGAAATGGCACATAAAATTTCCCCTGTTTCGGAACTTGTTCCACCTTCTTTATTCCTATCCTAAGAGCGTTGTTTAGCTGTAACAAAGTCCATCTTCCCTGCTAATGAAGAGAGACTGCTTCTTTTAGGAGTTCTTAACAGTTTCAGCCTTCTCTGTGGAAGAGTTTGGAGTTGTATGCGAAGAGGAACTTTAAAGAGCTAATAAATTGATTACAGAGGATGATAGTAAGCCTTGAGGCCTCTGACTGTATATTTTGCTCTAATGTTGTTAATTCAATATTTTCACTTCATTCTGCATTATTTCATGTTTTGAAGTTTATAGCCAGGAGCCGCTTTCATGAGAGCGCATATTTTCTAGTCTGTTGATCTAAATGAATGATTTTGAGATCATCAGTATTAAGAAAATCATGTTTCTAACAATTTCTCTCTTAGTTTTTGAATCCAGAAAGTTATAAATACTAGCTGAGTGGCCCTGTGGTTAAAAATTTCTATTACGTGAGTGCCCTCTCTGATATGTTCAAGGCTAGAGTTTAAAGAGTCTCAGTCTCGTCACTGTGGAAGCACAGGTAAGATTTCTACCCATCCACACAGCCACCAATTCTTGCAAAGCTTACAGAGATGTAGTATCTTTGAGGCTTTTAAACTGTTTTCTCAGAGTTTCTTGAAATTGGCCAACAGGCTTAACATTTATTGCTATGAGGTAAGCTTACGCACAGAAACGTGGGCAGAATTAACTTTGCATTTAACTTTCTTCTGGAATATCTCTAGTGAGTAGTGTAGGTGAATTGTGTAATTTTCATAATATGTGAAACCTGATGTTTGTTTTTTTTCTATTCTGTGCAGGAATGTGCACACTCTACAATAATGCTGTGGGTTGAAGGCTGCAGGGGGCTGGCATATAAAATCTTCCTAATCAAAATTAAAGATATTTTGGTAGGTGACCTTCCAGTTTCTTGGAGATGTCATCTGTGTATGCTAGCGGTAGCTCCAAGTGGAGTGGTTTCTAAAACTGAACAACAGTCAGTTTATTTTCAGGTACAACTCCATTTGGGATTGCAATTAGGATAACTAGATCTGCTCTCCAGCACAGGAAACCGGGAAGCTTATGCTGCCAAATGGTGGCATCTTGATGAAGGAGTGTAAACTACTGCTGTCACTGCTGCAGATCAAATGAGCCTAACCAGAATGAAGTAATTATGAAATCCTCCTAAAAGATCATGAATATTCATGGTTCAAGTACAAACATTTGAAGTTCGTTTTCGTGTGAGGAAATAACTCTGGTATTCCACTCACTACATATGAAATCATAACGCTTCTTGAAAGAAAAGGGCACAGTGCTGTAGCTTACTCCTCAGGCTAACAGGTAGCGCTGTGTGCAGCAGTGAGCAGCCTTTCTGACCCCTTTCAAATTGTCATGCTGTGTTGGCCAAAATGTTTGCCTAGCTGTGTGGGGCATGCATAACACAGGGTCGTGTCGGTTGGATGGGCACGTGCTTGTTGCTTGCACTGAGTTGAGAGCTGAGGTGGCTGCTGCCCTGCCCTCTCTGCAGGGGCTGTCACCACTGGTAGCTCTTCAGCATATGTCACCTCTGCTGATGGCACTGGCAGCAGCTGAGCTGCAGAATCTGAGGCTTTCCAAAAAACACCCCCCTTGTTTAGCTTCATGAATACAGAGAGGAGAGCCTTGCATTAATTGGCCATGCATGAAAATGGCAGCCTTTGGCAAGGGCCCATACTGCAAACCACTGCTCAACTCTGCAGGGCTGTGGGTGCTGGGAGGAAGCAGTGCTGACAGCAAAGATGCTGAGTGGTGGGAAGAGATCCCAGTGCACTTGCTGAATGTCTCCTTTGCTGTGCTCAGGCCATCATCTCTCAGTTAGCCCCCACAGGGACTAGTGTGAAGGTGGCTTCTGGATCCTGTCCTCACAGGATGGAGATGAGACAAGTCCTCACTATACTTTCTTGTATTCCCCTGTCACTGCCCTATAGCACCAGGTGTTGGCCAGCTACTATCCGTGCTGTCTGTACCCGGACGAGCAGCCTAGGAGAGGCAGGCAGGCTCCTCAGCTCCCCCAGGGGCTATTCAGCAGTGGCTATGACTGTTGTTTTCCCATTGAAAGCAAACAAATGGCTTCAATGAGATAAGTCAAGCCAAACTTGTACCTGCAATGCTTCCAGATAGGGGAGCCAAACAAGAAAGGGCACAGAATGAGGAAGGCTTTTACTTTCCCTTTTGTGAGTATGCCTCGGTGCAGGTTAGAGCAGAGCCTTGTCACATGCAAAATCTTTAAATTATTTAAAATCTGTATCAATGCTGGTTTTAACTGTGTGGATCTTTTTTTCTCCTGTAAATAAGAGTCTGTTTACTGTTCAGGTTTTCCTAACCACTGGCATTGCTGGTTTGGGGGGAATCTGGCTTTAACTTCAACATACAGTTGCAAAGCCTAATTAGCTCCGTAGATTAATTGAGCTTCTGTTTTTCAGCTGAGAATTTATGAGGAGCTGGCACTGTAATGAGACAGAGCAGTAGCATCCTTTTTATCTTTGTGCTTTGTTTGCACGTTTTTAATGGTTCCTTGTGAATGAAGTTTGGCTCTGTGCTTGGAGTTGGAGATGGATTCCATTTTAAGTGCTGTCCTCTCTCTGACACCACCAGTGGTCTCTGCAGAGCTGCCTTGCAGGTCTTCCCCTACTTCCCACCCCTTAGATGTGCTCTGGTTGGACATTCGCATCTCTAAGCTCTCATCTGAGAAGCGTGCTGACCTGTAAATAAGGGGTTATGTCTTTGTTCAGTATTCCCAAAGTGAGTTGTTCTGCACCAAACCACAGGCATTCATGTAGCTGTGGTGAAGATTCTGAGGAACTTCTTTCTCACATTGGATTAATCATTTAATTGAAGCCTGTGCTGGTTCAGCTCTACTGCTGGCACAAGGCAGAAGTGAGAAGGCAGTGGGGCCATCTTTCTCTGTGCTTCCTTGGGGCTGATATAGAGGTGTGCAGCTCAGACCTGGGCTGAAAGTGTCAGAAACTGTGAGTTCTTTAATTCACACAGGTAAAAGAGGAGCAACTTTTGTGATAGCAACTGATTTATTGTGAGATAGGTCTAGTGTAGGACTAAAAATGAACTGCTGAGAGTAGTCAGCAGAACCTCTAGACTGGGGCACTTCTATGTCGTTTTTGGGTAACAAGCTACTCCTTGCCTATTTTGTGGAGCTCTGGGAGCAGCTTCTATACAAGTCCATTTATGGTCAGAGGGACAGTCAGTTTAAGATGTTAGAGCAGCTGGATCTGTTTGGATTATCTTTTTATTAGTTTTTAGTCTTTGGTGAAAGGAAAGAGAAGATGCTATTTTGTGCATCTATCACATGCACAAGGATTGTTCTGCAACATGAAATTTCCACCCAGAGCTTTATCAGTTCCCTTGGCCTCACTCTGCTTGTGCCTACACACACTGCTCTTATTTCCTCATTCCTACTATCAAAATTATTAACAGAAAGGAAGGATGTAGCTAAGCAAACAATACTGGTTCTTCCTGAATTCAACCGTTAGTAACATACCATTTTGGTTTTGTACCTTTTAAGCTGTTAACTGTCCTCTGTAGAGATTATTTCTGTGCAATAAGAGGCAAAACCAAATGGAGTATTTACGTGGTTCTCTCATTATGCAAGCATTTATTACTATGAACAAAGCACTGCATTAGCACAAGGGAGCAGAGTTAAGACATTATGATCAAAACTAACTGCCATACTTCCAGAGATTTCTCCTTTGACATAACTCTATAAATAATTAGATTACAAGACACCTGAGGGCATACATCGTCTTATCCTGTAACAATAACACCTTGAGAGAGTTGACAACATTTTTCTTTTGGCCAAGTGCCTAGGAAGACACCAAGGTGTATGATTAATAGAGAGCTCAAGCACACACCCTTGCATGTCCCAATGCTTATTTATAATATTGCATTCTATCTCTTGAGAGTGTTATTTCTATTCCTGATAGTTCTGCTTTTGTCATTAAATAGCCAAAATCCTTATACTAGTGGGGTGAGATGAAGGGGAAGATGATGAAAATATTTTCTTTAAAGTAGTTAAAAAAGAAAAAAAAAAGAAACAAGTGAAGTGTACAATAAGATTGGTTAAATAACTCCACAGCAAAATCGGGATTCCAAGACTTGAGCTGGATCTTCCTTTCCAGCAATCCCTCCATTTGTGGAAAAGCCCTGTACTTCTAACTCCCAGGCAAAGAAAGAAATGCTGGGCAATGCAAATTCCTTCAAATTTGCTGAGCATTAAGATTTCTTCCTGCTTCATTTCCATTCATGAATTCTATTTTGAAGCCCTAAACAAAAGCAATTATCGTTTGCCTCTGCTCTGTGTAACACATTTGGAACACATTACCAGCACAGATTCTTCATGTCATTCAGTGGAAGGATGTCAGAAGGTTCTGTCCAAGCTGTGCCTCCTCATCCAGCCTGCACATATGCAGTGTAGTGCAGTGAGCATGCCAAATTATGTGGGGGTTATGGGGTGCCTTTGATGGGTATCAGTGAGAAGCTGAGGGGATGTAAGTGGAGATAGGGGCCCTGATGGTTATACAGCACCAGTGAAGGACATTAATAGGAGCAAGAGCTGAGAGAAGAGAAGATCACTGGGAGAGAAGCTAGTAATGATGCTGGACACTGGCAAAGATAGGTGCAGGTAGTTAGGCCAAAGTAGGATAAAATGGAGCAGTGCTGGACTGCTTCAGTAGAGAGCTCGGGGTGAGAATCATAGTGTGGGACTTAGACTGAAGAAGGATTAATCAGGGAAGCCCCAGGAAAATGCTGACTGGAGGGAAAAGGATTGTCTGATGACAAAAAGGCAAAAAGGATGTGAGTACATGAGAGCAAAATTCTATAGTGCAGGAAAGTATTGTAGTACTCCAGAACTTCACCATTCCTCACCAGCAGCAAATGCTAGCAATACCTCAAGGTAAATTGTGAGTCACCTCCTCCTGCTCTATTGCTCGTCTGTCCAAAAGTGGCAGCTGGCTGCTGATGCCAGCTGGTTGGCTAGTTCAGCACTTGAGGCTTTTTAATACACAGGAAGGCTCTGAGACTGTTGATATCTCAGTGAAGTGTAAACATAAAACCACATAAAATTACATAAAATATATAAGAACGTTGAGATTGTGAAATTAAGTACTACAGTGGAAATGCCAGAAATAAGGTTGTGTTAGCAGGCCTACTTTGGCCTCATGAGCTATGCATATGGGGTTTTTTTTTGAAGGACATTTATTCCCTGTAAAATTAACATCTTATAAAGGCAAATGAAGGACCTGCTTTGGAGATGAATCAGGACAGTACTGGGATGTGGTTGTCATCAATAAAGTCCACCCTGACTTGTAACAGGAGCTGGAAGGCGTACAGAAGTTGGAGGTGTGGAAGAGAAAGGGGAGGTATTACAATGGGAGCTGGTACTGCCATCAGAACTGATTCTGCCAATGCATTCCTAGTGTTTGTAGGTGGACTGTTAACTGTGTTTTTGGTTTCCTGAGTGACCAGACTGAGAACCAGCTTTCCCATTTTCTCTGCACCAGAAGTCAAAGGAAGATGTACATTGAATATGAAAGACTGTATAATGCTGAATACTCTGAAAGATCAGTGCTTCAAACCGAACACCTATACTTAGTGCAGCAGGTGTTAACAGGGGATTATATACCTCACCTCAGAGGCATTCATCAGAAACTGCATTGATGAGCTCCACAAGAAAGAAAAAGGAAAGGCCTTTGAAGAAATAAGTCATTCTGGATGCAGAGCTACGTTTGTTTAGTCCTAACAGTAGGCAAAGCACAAGTCCATACACTAAAAGAGAGAGATTAAATGAAAGACTGAATGACTTCTTGTTCAGTGAACACTGTTTATCCTGTGCAGGGATTGAGGCAGGGGTCTAGTGGAAGATTGGTATCCAGTTGTGAAATTATAAGACATAGTCTTAATGCACACAGTCAAGTGGGATTTAGGCATTGTCCAAACAAACTTATCATGATCTTGAGTACTTCGTTCTTCTGATATACAATTCTATTTTGTTTGAATCTGAGTATAATTAATCAATTGTAAAGAAGGAAAATACAAATATATTTATGAGGAGCATTGAGGTGTATGGTTTTTTTTCCTTCTTGTTGAGCAGGTGAAAATACTAATTCACATTGATCCCAGTTTGCATGGTTGTCTCAGAAGACAAGAAATACAAAACACTGTGCACACTGCAGCACATATCTCTTTTTAGGAGATTTAATATATTTTAGGGATCCTTAATAGTAGCTATTAAGAGACAGAGAAGACAGTAATATGGGTCTTCTAGGGTCTGCTGTAAAGTGAGAGGGTGAGGATAAGAGAGTAGCCTGGAGAAGAGACAACTTCCCCTCTTGTCCTTTCAGCACAGACAGCTGCTACTTCATGGGATGAAGTGAACCTTTCTGTCTGGGATCTGCACAGTTCTTCCTTTCTTTCTTCTTTGTACCGTAACTACTGAAACTCTTTTTAGAGATGTGTGAGTGTAGCTTTCTTTCCTGCCTCTGGATTTTTCCAAAGATAGAGCTTAGTGTAGTTTATTTTGGAGTTTAGTCTGTGCGGAATATAGGAAATAGTTAGCAGTGTTTTACTGTAGCCATGGTGATATAAGGGCCATGGCTAGGAAGGGTTTACAAGTAGGGGCAGTGTATTTTGTTTGAGCAAATGCTGCAGGTAGAAAAATCAAATAACCTTTAAGTACTGAAAAGGCTGCAAAATGGGTTTGCGGATATAAAGACTTTGGCATCTGAGGTGTGGTATTTTTCTGTCTTCACCTTCATGTGCTGTTCTCTGTGTTTTTTATTCCTAAATTCACAAGGAGTTACAATAAATTTCCTAAACTATAGAAACACTAGTGGATGGATAGAACTACATTTAAGAAGAAGAAAGATGTATAAAATGGGGTCGGTGTGCTGCTCTGACATACCACTTCATTTCTCTTAGAGCAGAACACAAATGGATCATTTCTATTTCTAATGCATCCCTGAAGATCTCCTATTTGATACGAAGAAATTGGTGCGCGAGCAACATGCACCCAGGAACAGCAGCTCTTTTATGTTTCCTATGCCTAAGTTTGTTTTGCATGGGCAGAAGATAAAAAAATGTTCTTCCCTCTCAAAGCTCTTTTAGTCCAGACCTTCCCTTTGTAAAGCCTGTGGCTCCACAGGAAATTTTGCTTTTGCAAGTACCAGCTCACGAATCACCTAATGAAATAATTTTCTTTTTCATGCAGAATTCCCATGTCAGCACTCAAAAGAGCAAGGCATTTACTTCATGTCTCACACTGTATGACAAGCTAATTTCAGTGAGATATCCAAAATATCAATAATTTTATTTGCTGAGGCTAGAGTGAGTTAAAAATTAATAGTTACTAAGCTGCACATCTGTGTTATTATGTTTCCTTTGATTTTTAGTCTTTCCTTAGGAGTCAGGAGGGGCTATGGTGAGACATCAGTGAACCATGAGCACGTGAATGTTTTAGACAATGTCTAAAATTGTCAAAAATATATGATCATTAAATTTTTTCCTCTTTGTTTTATTCCTCAATGTGTAATACTGACAGGAGGCAAGTTATTTTGTCTGTGTCCAAAGCTACACTGATAGTCCAGATACAGGCAGTATTGGAGGAAACTCTGAAATTAGAAATCAGTATTGGCTGGACTTTTTTGCTGCTAATTTTCTTGCTTTAATTCTTAAAAAAAATCCATCCTTTAGTTTCTTTCTAATAGATGTCATAGCATTTGAATTACAGATTAAGAATTTCCTCGGTATCATCATTCTTCTTGCACGCATGTATTTCAATGCAAGGCAGATGGGACAGATAATTTCATATTCATAATGCATATAGCTCTAGGAGAGCTGCACCGCAGTGTGCTGATGGGTTATGGCTGCATGGGTTATGTATTCTCAGGAGATCTACATGTTCAGAATGCATTCTTTCTCCCTTTCCCCCGTCGACTCCTGTTTTGCTGTGATAGAAGCACTAGCAAATGAAAGGCTTGTTATTGATTTCTGTACAGATGTTTATAATTTCCATGTAACTCTGAATCGGAGTGGCAGTAACTGATGTACAAAATTTGACATGTTAATTATTCCTTGATGGAAAGGAGGGCCACTAACCTGAGGTACAGCAGCCTATTAACTTGGGATCTGTGGATTCAAAGCAGCCTTAGGTCACAAGAGAAATGAGTGAGGCTGTCTCACTGTAGTCTTTGTGGATGTTTGCTTGCTTCTCAAAGCTGCCAGATTGTCTTCAGTGTGTCTGGAGCAGAAGGAAGCAGAAATGGTGAAATAGAAAATATTTTCCATCTAGTATTGCTAGCCTAGCTGAAATCACAAGTATTATAAAGCTCAGGAGTAGCACATTTTATGAGCCAGCATCAGCTCACTGCAGTGTGGCTCTCTTAGAGCTATATGCCCCACCTAAATGCTAAATGCAACAAAATATGCATCCCAAATGCTGTGATTTACCCAATTAAAATAAGAGATTCAAGAATTCTGATGTTTGTCTAGCAGTCCTGTCCAGTGGATATAGGTTAATTTCCCACAGGTTGCAGCTTTATGCAGAATTCCCATGATCTGGGAATGTTAAACGCAAGACTAAGGGCACACATGCACCATAAGTATTAGCAGAGATTGAACAGTGACCCACAAAAATCTAATCCCAAGCCATTGATAGTATTGCTGCCAGGAAGCAATTGCTGTATGCAATTTATCAAGCACAAGTAAATATCAGGCTGTTGTCTTTGCTTTGAGCCATGTGTAACTATTATCCACAACCTTTAGTGCAGGAGAGGCTCTCTTTAAGAAGATACCATTTCCCAACTGTTCAGCTATTTTATTTGTGCACCTCATAGTTAAAGATCCCTTAAAAATGTATATTGTGCATTTTTGCCTACAGGATTAGATGAATACCACACAGAAGTTACATATGCATCATTATGCTGTTAGAATTGTTGTGCTTGATGATTCCAATTCTTAGTCTAGTCACAGACAGCCCCACAGTAAGGCATCAGCATTTCAGAAACTATCCTGTTCTGAACAATAGAGTAAATGGCAAGAACAGAAAATTTGATTCCTGCTTCGGCAGAAGAAAAGATCTAATATGAAAGAACAGTTGTGAGAAGTCTTAAGGCTTGACTGGTTTGTATTTCACCAATATCATCCAAAGTTATTTTAGTGATTTAAGTAGCAGCATTATTGAATTACACAGTGCCCCAGCAGGCAAGAGAAACTTTGGGTCCTCTAATCTAATCCAGTACACTCTTGTCTACTGGAGCTCGTTCAGAGTCTGCTTGTACACTGGAAAAGGGCAGCACTTTGCCATCTGCTGCACTGACTCCTTAGTCTGCAATGCTGGTCTGCTGTTCTGTATTCACCAGTGGTAACAGTGCTGAAGGAATGAGACCAGATGAAGATGTAGAAGGGGAACTAGGAACATAAAAGACATAAAAGAAGTTTCAGTTGTAGTCCAGAGTCTTTCAGCGTGCTCAGCTGCAGATGCAGAATAGTGCAAACCTGAGGAACAGAACTAATTAGAATTCCATTAAAAAGAGGAGAAAAAATTTTGCCAAGACCCGAGTCACATCACGATGGTCGAAGTGAAACCTCGCTGGCTAATGCAGCCTTAATTCATTTTATTTCGCAGAGACAGCAAGCTCACCATGTTGCTTCGAGAGTCCCTGGGGAATATGAACTGCCGCACCACAATGATAGCTCACATTTCAGCCACTGCGGGGAACTACGCTGAGACGCTGTCCACCATCCAGATTGCATCCAGAGTCCTCAGGATGAAGAAAAAGAAAACTAAGGTAAGACACGTATAACTTCCTTCTTGTAGTGCTGGAAGAGGGAGCAGGAAGGACCCCAAAAGATCCTTGATGGGGCAGCGAGGCATATAGCAAAATCAGTAACCAATTCCAAAGTGCAAAGGTTGTATGTACCTTGTCCTAGGCGAGTGGCTCAGAGCACATAGCAGAGACAGGGGAATGTAAACGCTTCAGCATCAAATAGAGGAGCGCTTTCAAACATATCTGTCTTAACAGGTTTTTAAGCTGGCTTCATTTATTGATATAGCTGAGAGCGTAAATCTTCAGTTATGTTCTTAGTGCTAATGAAATAATAAGGAATGAAACCACTGTACAGTAAATTGGGTTTAATGAAGAGTTAGATTCTCTGTGCTTCTCACAGAGAGTAGGAGCAAAATGAATGCAAAGCATTGTGTCCATTGCCAGCACTGATGCCCTGTTTATTCTGACTGCCTCTAAATATGAGTGATAGATTTTCCAAGAAGTAAAGTGATGGCGGGCTATATCTAATTCCATCCTTATGGAGTCCTGGTTCCTTCTGTATAGCTTGCAACGTGAACTGCCTACAACCAGTGAATGTTTGATTTAAACTGACAGTCTATGGATTGAAAAAAACTTTGAAGAGAGACAACTGAGGGGATTAATTCCACACACCATTAGAGCAATGTGTCCCCGTGAAGGGATTCATTTCACACACCATCCCTGCAGTGTGTACCCAAGGACTCCCTTAAATATATTATACAACTTCACACATTGGCATTATGACCAAAAGGGACTGTCTTTATTTTCTGTGCCTTATTTCTGTAATGAGTTTTCTTGTTCCTGTTCACACACAAAAATAGGAATGCCTTTGGCAAATAACCAGTTTATTTGGTTGGTCTAAATTAGGTGAGGGCTCCTGATCTATTTATTCAGTACAGTATTTTTTTGGAAGCCTCATGACTGAGTGTGGGACATTTAAAGTTGGGGCACTGGGTACTCTGTTGAACATTGCTGTATGTTTGCTATAAGACTGGATATAAGAAGCTTCAAAGTTCCGTGCCTTAGTTTAGAGATTTCCCAGTTTAGATATATCATTTTTTGTGTATGCATACGGTTTGTGCAGGGAGCTGTTTGCAATTCTGAAATGTCATGATCTCTGTCTCTCTGATGTTGCAGTACACATCGAGTTCTTCTGGAGGAGAGAGCTCTTGTGAGGAGGGCAGGATGCGGCGGCCAACCCAGCTGAGACCTTTCCATTCTAGAAACACTGTTGACCCAGACTTCCCTATTTTGCATTTATCAAGTGATCCTGATTATTCATCCAGCAGCGAGCAGTCCTGCGACACAGTGATTTATGTTGGCCCCAATGGCACTGCCCTTTCTGATAAGGAACTGACAGATAATGAAGGTCCCCCTGATTTTGTTCCTATAGTTCCTGCACTACAGAAGACCAAAAATGAGGGCAGGCTGGAAGAAGGTAGTGAATCAGGGCCCAGCACATCTGAAAGAGATTGCCTGAAGTGCAACACCTTTGCAGAGCTCCAGGAGAGGCTGGATTGTATAGATGGCAGTGAGGAGACCAACAAATTTCCCTTTGAAGAGATGCCTGCTCAATTTAGCTCAGACCAGATGTCTAAGTGCTCTGTCTCAAGCCAACTGGCAGAGCTTAGTCACTTACCTGAGTCAGATAAGGAAGATACGATGCCAGAATGTCAGCATCCTGATAGAGAAGCCAAGGAAAATATAAATGCAACCCCCAGCAAAACTAAGAGAAATCACTCCCCCATTCCTTCTGGAGCTCTTACTAATATTTCTACTCCTCCTTCTCCGAGGAGTGTAACAGGCAGCTCTAGTAAAGAGCTTAGCTCTTGCCAGTTAGCACACAGCACCAGCTTGCAGAGCAGCAGAGAAGGTCTCAACACCTGTGGCTTTGTGGAAGGGAAACCAAGGCCAATGGGTTCACCTCGGCTTGGCATTGCGAGCCTCTCCAAGACATCTGAGTACAAGCCACCAACTTCTCCTTCCCAGAGGTGCAAAGTCTATACACAGAAAGGAGTTCTTCCCAGCACCACACCCCCACCAGCTTCCCTGAGTAAGGACACTGAGATGACATCTACTGAATCTTTGTTACAGCCGGAAATACGGACTCCACCTGCAGGAATGAGCCCTCAGATCATGAAGAAGTCAGTGTCTTCCAGCAATGGGGATTTTGAAGAGACCATTCTCAATGAAGATCAGCAACAAAGCCATTCTCCTGAATCCAAGAAGGAGATTCTAAGCACTACTATGGTGACTGTGCAGCAGCCACTGGAACTGAACGGGGAGGACGAGCTGGTATTCACCCTTGTAGAAGAGCTAACCATTAGTGGGGTTCTTGACAATGGGCGCCCAACCAGTATCATCAGTTTTAACAGTGACTGCTCTGTGCAGGCTTTGGCCTCTGGGTCTAGGCCAGTCAGTATTATCAGCAGCATATCTGAAGATCTTGAATGTTACTCCAGTGCAGCTCCTGTGTCTGAGGTCAGCATCACACAGTTCCTTCCACTTCCAAAGCTGGGCCTGGATGACAAGTCCCAGGATGATGGCAGCAGACGCTCATCTATCAGCTCATGGTTGAGTGAAATGAGCACAGGGAGTGATGGTGAACAGTCATGCCACAGTTTCATTGCCCAGACATGCTATGGGCATGGAGAAGCAATGGCAGAACCTCCTGTCTCTGAGTTTGCAAGCACCATACAAAGCGCCAGCATGATTTGTGTAGGTGACAAACAGAAGCCAGTGACTGACAACATGCTTATATTGTCAGAAATGGGGGAGCAAGCTTTCAGCAAAGTGCCACCCATCAAGGGCTGTAAAATATCAGCTCTAGGGAAAACTACTGTCACAATTAAAAACACTGCAAGCCTCAACAGCTGTGAGGGCTACATCCCAATGAAGACAAACATTACTGTTTATCCATGTATTGCTGTTAATTCCTTCAAAGCACAAGACACTGATGGTGCTGTAACGGCAGTAAATGCAGACCCAAAGGTTTCTCATCCCCATGAGGGGAAAGAACCCAATGCTAAAAAAGATATCAAATTTGAAGATCCTTGGCTGAAGAGACAAGATGATGTAAAAAATGACAGCTCTGGGAGCAGTGATGGGTCTAGGTCTGACATGACCACAGTTTCAGCCAAATCTGAGCAGAGCACAAAGCAGTCCCCAGCAGACAGGTTTAGCAGCAGCAGCAGCAGTGGGGATGCCTCTGTCTCCCCAGGATGTGATAGTCTGAAGAGGATTGTGGATGGGTGTGAGATGGCAGCATCTGGCTCTGCAACCCAGAGTCCCGTTCATTCCAGTGATGGCTTGAAGGGTGGCAGCCTGCCTCGAGGGCTGCCTCCAAAGGCAAGCAAGCCAGAGGAGTCTGATAGTCACTTCCATTCTACTGTCTCTGACAGCAGTGGAGTTGTTTCTCCTGCCCACACCCAATTTTCTAAGGCCAGCCTAGACAAAAAAATGGCCTCTCCCAAACATTGTGTCCTTACTCGCCCCAAAGGGACACCTCCTCTGCCTCCAGTGAGAAAGTCAAGTTTGGATCAGAAGAACAGAGCCAGCCCCCAGCACAGTGCTGCCAGCAGCACCACCAGCAGTCCCTCTGGCCAGCCCGCGCCCTTCCAGGCCAGCTTCCCAGAGGAGCTGAATGCCAAACCAAAGGGCCCTGGCATTGACAACAGCAGCAACAACAGCAGCAGCAAGCTGTTCAGTGCCAAGCTGGAGCAGCTCGCCAGCAGGACCAACTCCCTTGGAAGGTCCACAGGAAGTCACTACGAGTGTCTGTCACTGGAAAGAGCAGAAAGCCTGTCCTCCGTGAACTCCAAAATGAACCCTGGCAAAGACACCACCATGCCTAGGACTGGAAGGAGCATCAGCCGCAGTGTCATGTCCTCACCAACCAACTCAGCTCTCTCCCAGTCTGCAGGAGCCTCGCCAAAAGCTGGACAGTCAAAGATCTCTGCAGTCAGCAAGCTCCTGTTGGCAAGTCCCAAGGCCCGAAGCCTGTCTGCCTCTGCTACCAAAACACTCAGCTTTTCGACTAAGTCTCTGCCTCAGTCTGTTGGGCAGAGTTCTAGTTTGCCTCCAAGTGGGAAGAATATGTCCTGGTCAACACAGTCCCTCAGCAGAAACCGAGGCTCTAGCCTTGCTTCTAAATTGCCTCTTCGGGCTGTCAATGGACGAATTTCAGAGCTGCTCCAAGGCAGTGCCAGCTCCAGAGGCTTGCAGCTGCGAGGAAACGTGGAAGCAGATGAGCGTGGTGGCCTTCATGGAGAGGAGAAGCCAGCAGTTCACGTGCTGCCATCTCCTTACAGCAAGATCACTCCTCCCCGGAAACCTCATCGCTGCAGCAGTGGTCATGGGAGCGACAACAGCAGTGTCCTGAGCGGGGAGCTGCCCCCTGCCATGGGGAAGACTGCCCTGTTCTACCACAGTGGAGGCAGCAGCGGCTATGAGAGCATGATGAGGGACAGCGAGGCAACAGGGAGCGCCTCTTCTGCACAAGATTCCATGAGCGAGAACAGCAGCTCGGCCAGCGGCAGGTGCCGGAGTCTCAAAACACCGAAGAAACGATCAGCTACGGGTAAGCTTAATGTGATGTGAAAGGGGAACACAGACCAAAGCAGCAAACTGCTTCATAGTGGGGAGGCCCTTCTTGAAGATGGGCAAGCAGATCAGTGCCAGCTGTGTTTGCAGTAGAGATGAGAGGCCAGGGTAAGTGTCCCAGGCCCTGGGCTTCTTCTGAGCAACATGCACAAATGTCTATGTTTGCATTGCATATGCAGTGGAGTCTCTCTCCCACCCACTTCACTTAGGTTTATTTCACATTAACAGAATGCTTATCTCTACAGTTGTTTCATATTGCTAGTTGCAACCAAGTATTTATTTATGCAAATATTTTTCTGATTTGATTCCAAAAAGATGCCTTCATGAGGTGGTGAAATGTAATTGTTACCCTCAATTGTTACTTTGGACACAGACTCCTCTCTTGGTACATGTGTGGTTCAGCAGCACAAGGCCAGAGTCCTGCTCAACAGCAGTACCTGCTGGGAGCTTCCTTTTGCTCCTTGTGCCCTCTGAATGCCCAAAAGGTGCAAGATGCCCTGCCGCTGGACCTGTCACTTCTTTCTTCCCTCCCATTTTAGAAGATGGAACAAAGTTATGCCCATGCCACTGAAAGATCATATCCTGCCTCTGAGTCTGTTGGGTTTTAACTTTTGAGTTACAAGTTCTTCCTCTCCAAGTAATTTTATTATTAATAAGGTATACTAGTAATAGTATAAATATGGGCACTGTTAGCCTAAAGTACTTGCAAGTCTGAGAACAGTTAGTCGTCACAGAGAGGATCAGAATCCCCAGTAGCTTTCTTACTACACTTTTTAATCAGATAGCAAGAGCCTGCTGGTCCATGCCAGGAGTCCATGGTGTTGCAGCTTGTACTTCTCACCAGGACAATAGTGTTTCATAGGTTTGCAGGAAAGGGAGGAGGAACATCCATCAGCTGGTCACCTCACTTTTTTTCTGGGTTCTGTTTTCCCAACCAGAAGTGTAAGTCCTGCCTAACCATCTTCCTTTTTAAAAAAATGCATATAGATACTGGAACTGGTATATACCAGTATTTAAAATATCAGTGGCTGCATATTCTGCAGTAGCTCTGGCTGCAGAAATGTGTAATTCTCATAGAGTTCCTAATTCACCAGCCATTCTCACTTGCTGGGTTACTTACCTCTGGGATTCATTTAGAATGAATGAAATGAGTGAGGCATTACCCTCTCTTTTCTTAAGCTTTTGCTGCAGTAGCAGGAAAAACATGTGCAACACAGATGTGAACACAACGAATACCACAATTAAAACCATATTCAAAAGTACACATCTGATAATACCTGTTCTGAGGATACATCTGAAAGTCACTCTACGTTGTGCAAGCAAAGGCCAAGTGATGAAATAATGTTAACTTTGCATCCTATGAGAAAGACTCTGTTCTATCCTTTCTGCATATGTGGCAATAACTTAATTTTCCTCTTTCTGATGAGCTGCTCTTCTAACGGCTCCTTTCAAATATACTCTTCTTAATGGTAACTTGCAAGAAAAAGAAGGATGATTTCGTATATTGTGAAAAAGGAATCCAAAGCTGACCACATAGAATGCTGGGAATGTACTGTCAACTGACTGTGTGCTGTGGAGAAGCCCATATGATATGGACTTTTTCCATAGGACATTTGCTTTTCTTTGGATTCTGTAGCAAAAACTGAGTCTTTTGCTTTCCCATTGCTTTGATAATGAGACAGTTAAAGGCATCCAGTAACCATTCTTGAGAGAAATCTGTCTGCAGTGGACTCTGTAAGGGTCCCTTTCCCTTTCTTTAGCTTACACCACAGTTGGTGATTTTCAACAAAATTTGAACCAGGAATAGATGCAAAAAAATAATAATTTCTGTGAAAGCAGAGCAGCTGTGCAGGTGAGGGAAGCATAGAAAACTGCAGTGTAGATTCATCCATATCAAACACAAGAGACTATCCCCCTTCCCTTGGATCTAGCCAGCTTTGATCCTACCTGGCCAAGCAGTGGTGGTGATTTGTCATGCAGTGCAGATATGCAAAGGTAGTCAAGCAGGAAGCTTTCCTTAGCAAGGAACATGGACAGTCTCAGCTTTGCCACTTTTTTACTGCTAAGTAAAATCTGACCTTATTCATTAAGTACAACTTTCTCTCTAACTGACAAATGTATGTGTTCAGTCTAATTTCTATTGTGGCTTAGTTCTTCTCTCCCTTGTCAGCAATGTTGCAGGTGTTTACCATTGCTAGATTTTAACCTCTGTGAGGGAGCATTTTCTGTGCATAGCCAACATCCCTGCAAGATGCCTGTTCTGGTAGGCACAGCAAAACGTGGCATGTTGACAGCCCTCAAAGTATGTGCAAAGCTTCTCTCTTAATTGAGTCTGTCACCTGATGTGGAGAGTTTGCAAGCATGTTTTTTGTTGTTATTTTGCTTTTGAGAGTGATTCCCTATATCTGCAAGTAATTCCTATATTGAGTGAGTTGTGTTTCTAAGAGGAACCAGTTCTTTTAATGCAAATGAAAAAAAAAGGTCTTTATTACTTTCTTTATCTGTAGCAGCAAACTACTGCCCAGAAATTCATAATCCTTCACTTTCTTGTAACCCAGCTCCAGTTTGAATTTCATCCCACAGCAGTAATATCATAATTCTGTTTTGATGTGTTTGATAATAGTATAATTTTTCACATGTCAGCAGATTTATGATGGCATAAAATCGGGATTATTACCTCAATGCAGGGGAACATGAAGGAGGATCTGAGATATAAGGAAGAATAGAGTTGTTCGCAAACGTATTTTTATTGCATAATAAACAAAAAAATATGCAAAGGCTTGCAATCTTTTATCCTCCGTAATTTCTCCTGTCTGTAAGTCTGTTCTCATCTGAATGATCTCTCACAAGGAACACTTTTTAATGAAAATGATAGCATACAAAGGTTCTGAGCTCTTGAAAGATGGATATTATTTTAATACATAGTGTCAAGAGCATTGGACCTTTCCTGATTTGCAGTCACAGATCCACTGTGCTGTAATGGATATGGCACTATAGATATGCTCATTTCAGGTCAGGCAACCTTGTCCACTTTATTTATGATTATTATTAGCAGAAATGCTAGCTGTCAGACACGATCATCATGAATCAGCCCAAGGCCCCTTTAAGAGGAGCTATAAAGAGTCTTTAGCAGAATCACCAGCAGCCCTGTCAGATCTCACAATTACTTTTGAAGTTCTGACACATTGGGGAGACATCATTTTTTTCTTGAGATTAAGATCTTGTCTTTCAATGCTTTTAAGTGCATTATTTTTATGTGTAGGTGCTTCTGTGCTGACTGTCATACATGAAGCATCAGACCTACATTGGCAGCTTTTGAAAGATAAAGCTGGATTATATCCTTCGGTGTAGCCCTGGATTAAATTTTGGGCTCTACATGGGAATGTGTACAATTCACAGACAGCCCAGTACTGTGTAAACAAAAGTAAAAAAACAAACAAGAACAACAACAAAAAAAAAAAACAAAAAAAACCCACCCCAATTATTAGCCCAATATATTCTGATATCTACTGAAAATCATGTGTCTATATCATGAACCACTTAAGCCTTCCCCCTGAAGTAACCTTTTATTTTCATAAACATTTCTGTCTTTGTAGCTTTTAACATTGGTCCTATAATGCAGCATCAGCAGATACTGCCCTAAAGTGACTACTTATAGCAAGAACAGAGCTATTTAGCCCTGATAGATCACTGTATATTTCAAAGCTTTGTGCGGCCACCTTTTAATCCACCTTGTGTTGCACGTATTGTTCTAGACTCCATTTTACAGATGCAGAAATCAAGGCAGAGAGCTTTACTGACTTATGCAATGCCTCCACTAAGTGACAGCCAGATCCAGGATTAAATTACAGGCACCCTTGACTCCTAACCTCAACCCTGACTGACTTGGCTGCACACCCTCCCTTGCCTTGCTGAGCACCAGAGAAGAGGGTTTTATCTGTTATTTTTTGCAGCAGTCCCTCCCCCCTCTCCATTCACATGCATCTGTGCAACTGTGTTTGCTCCCATTTATTTACTCACTCTGTTAGCATTTTTCTTGTAGGAAACAATCAGCATCCCAGCCATTTTCCTGGCTCTGAGTCTCTCTCTCAGGGAGGCAATGCTGTCTTGAGCAGAGCACTGAAGTATTACAGCATAGTCATCACTAGCACCAATTATATATTATTTTCTAATACCTCAGAAATTTCAAGTGCAATGGCCTCATGCTGCTCCATGGAAAGGCAATGACAAGGATGCTTTTATAGCACAAACTCTCTTGTGTCATCAGGAAGTGCGTTCAGGCTTAACTCCATTTTAACCAAGCTGTATTTGTACCCTGGGAACACAACAGGGATGAGCAGGAGGCAGGCAGGGTGGCAGGGAAGGACTTGCAAGTATTATGTTCCCAGTGGTGCTGCTGGTTCGCTCTGTCACCTTGAGCAGCCTGTGTAATGTCTATTGTCTGTAACCAGCTCACAAAACTAGATCATGGCCTTGTGAAAAATCTCTCAATGCAAAACAGGACTGGATGCTTTCAGCCATACAGCTTTGCTGCTGTTTCCAGGTATGTGATCCCATCAGCTCTAAGCTAGCAGCTGTGCAAGAGCCCAGGCTTTAATTAGGTTTACCCAGCGTAGCCAGGCCATTTGCATTCCCATGCAATGTGCTCAAATGCATTGCCTGTGCCTTTTGCCCTGTCTTGCAGAGGATTCAGGACTGCCAGATCTGCCAGGAGGCATCCCCTGGGGATGACAGAAGGGAAGGGGCTCTGAGACAAGGTGTTAGAAGATAAAGCTTTCAGAGGAAAATATAGGGATGTTTCCGAGGTTGTTTGCTTTGTTGTTCCTTTTGGGAGCAGGCTCAGGTGCCTGAGAGAGCCCCAGTACATGTGACATGTGGTGAGACACAGGGGCTGTTGTGTGTCATTGCCTGCAGCACTCTGCTGAGCTCAGAGCCTCCTCCGCCTGGGACGTTCTCTCCTTTAATTTCTGTGCCCTCCAGTTGAGGTTTGTCAGAGCTGAGCCTGAGTCTGGCTGATGGCAGCAGGGTAGAGCATGCAGGGCTGTGCTCTGTGTCCAGGCAGGCCAGGGGAGCAGCCAGCATGCAGTGCAACATGGCAGTGAAGGTCAAAGACATGGGAGAAAGAAGTGGCTTGCATGGGAAGGAGGCGCTGCCAAAAAAAAGTTAAGGCCCAGGGGAAAGAGTTCTTGTAAAGGGCTTCTGTGTGGGGTTGCTCTGGGCCACTTTAGCCTTCCTGAACACTGGAAGCAGAGCATTGGAAACAAAAAATTGAGGGACGCTGTTGTTGGTAAGGCCAAGTCTGAACAAGACTGGGGAAAGGCAAGACCTCCAAATGCTGGCTTCATGATGTTTGAATGTGTGCCCTGAGCTGCAGTTAGTTGTATTTCCTGGCATCTGCAGGACCGTGCTCCTACCTGTTCGGGATAGGATTTGCCTCTGTGTGTGTGTGTCTGTGCTCTAATCTTCTTTGCACAGGTAACCTGTCTGCCTGTAGATAATTAAAGTTTCTTGCTGCAGCAGTTTATTGCTTTTGCAGTAAAGTTTCATGACTCCTTGTGGCTCTTTTGCAGTTCTGAGTTTTGCTACCAAAGAGAACAAATTGCTACATGATTTTAAACACTTTCATAAAAAGACAGACTGTTAAGACATGACAATAATTATCTGCAATTAGAATGCCTGTTTTGGTCTTGCCTCTGTGCTCTGGATTTCACTGCTGGATTGGTTTTAAAGATGGAGATTTCAGATTTCCTGGAAAGCCCTGATAACTCCATACTCACACACATTGCCTCTCTTAACCCAGTTCATGAAAGCAGTAGAAAAACCCAGAGGCTGAATTTGGGGGCTGTAAATTATGAAAGTCCATCTCCAACCAATATTACAAAGCAACGTGTTTTGAAACATGGCCAAAATGATAACGCTGAAACAAAACGCCACAAAAAGAAACTGAGCTTTTTTTGCTGAATCCAAGTGAAAAGGAGTTTGGTACATGTTTAGACTGCCAAAGGCACTGTGGAGAGCTGAAAATTGCCCTTTGTATCAAAAAGCTGTAGGACTTCTCCAGCATTTCCACTTTAACTTGCTTACAATTGACGATAGCTAATTGATATCCTGCATTATTCCCTTACCATGACAAAGGATGTTAGAGCCATACAGCAAGACATTGTTTGCTTGCAGGTGACCCCTTTATGCATATGACTGCTGGCTGGGAGAGCAGAAGGAGGGGCACTGTGGGCTTCAGCTCCACTTTTTTTTTGTTCATTAAAACAACAGCATTGATTTTCCCAGGTCAATGCGAGGCCATTTCATGCAGCAAATCTGTGTTGAAAGGGATCAGAGTAATCATTTTTTACACGCTTGACTACTGCATGCCAGCACTGAGCTTTCAGCCACATGAACATAGGAATGATTTAATAGAGGAAATGGCAGCAGGCTATTGTGCACAGTGAAGGCTCCATGTAACATGCATGACTGAGTCGCACGCCATTAGGCCGAGTGTAAATAAAACCTGCCCCTTACGCTGCCACAGAATTAGCTCATTGGAATGCCTCTACCGCTGTCTCATCATGATCTAACGCTGGGGCTGCAGAGCCCCTTCCTTCTCCATCCTCTGTCTTTGCTGGCCAAGCCACTAGCAGCACAGACATTCAGCGCAGTACTGCAGTAACAGTAACCAGCTCCAACAGTAACACCCCAATGCTGAGAAATGCATGACAAACCAAAATCCAGACCAAGGGGAGATAAAGATGTAGAAGAGATTCTGGTTGCTTTTTTCTTGCTAGGGATTGCAGGCGCAGAAAGCGCAGCCCCCGTGATGTACATCTTCCCTGAAGCGTCTCCCAGATTACTTGTCAACCTGCCACGCTGCAGGAGGGCTGCTTCCTCATCTGGTTTCAGCAGTGCTCATTCACCAGCTCTAAACTGTCTTCAAAGGCTCCTTTTAAAGTGAGATGGTAATTCAAGAAATATGGTTAAAACTGAACAGGATGGGTAGAAAAAAATTGACGTAGGCTGTACCTCAGCATATTTATTATTCATATAGAGGTTCTTTAGATATATAGAAGCAACATGTCTAGTATAGCTATGAATGGAAAATTATAAATAAGGGTTGCTTTATTCCTGCATAGAGCAAGCAGTTCTTTCGAGCCCTAAGTGTCCTTGCACTCCTTACTGATTTGCAATGGCAGGATTCCATACAAGCCAATGCAGAATAAGGGCTAAACTGTTTTACGGGGAGGTGGTCATAGAAGACTCTATTCTTAATGACAGATCCCATTGGCGTTTCTTTCTCCAGCTCTTCAGGTACAATCTGAGTTGCCAGGATGAGCAAATGCAGTTTAGATTTTCTGGCAATAAATGCCAGGATTCTTTACTGGTTGTAGTACTAACCTCAAGGTGGGCACCCTAAATATTTTTGATGAAGCCTCTATGCCATCACAGCAACTTTCCACTGGAAAGCACTGGCAATGACTTAAGGAACTGGGAGAGTATTTTAGCATTGCACATGCTGTGTGAAAATTCAAGGAGGAATGAGTTGCTGTTCTCTTCACTGAGGAAAGGGCGCTGTAAAATAAACTAGGAGGAGGAAGGTCAAAGGAAATGGGAGGAGTTGGTTCAGTCATGGATAATTGCCCATGAGGGCAGACCCTGTAGGAAATGGGAAAGAGAGAAGTCAGCATAGCATCTTCAGCTCAAACAAAGCAGCAGCCCCATTGTTGGACAGGGAAGAGCAGCAGGGGGAACAGACAAATAATCTTTGCCAGTCAGCAAACAATTTGATTGGAAGTTGATGCTATTGTTCCATGGAAATGAAGCCGCAGAAGGAGTGATGTTGGCTTAGGGGTACTGCTCTCCTTAGCCAAGATTAGGTTTTTGTAATCACCTTCACTTTGTATGGACTTTCTGGTGAGAAAAAAAACAAACAACAAAATGCTTACCAAGATCTGCACACAAAGGCAGTTTTACCTCCAAAAGCTTTTAGTGCAGTGAGAATAGCTTTGGCTGTGCATCCTGCTTTTAAGATCACGCTATAAACTCCTGGAATTATACAATATCAAATTATAGTTTCATCTTCAACAACTTGAAATTCCAGGGGCAGCAATTGTTTTGCATCCAATTCAGATGCATTCTGCTTTGAAGAGATATACATCATGCTCCTTTTTGTGAGTATTTTGCATTTAGTGATTCAGCGGAGGGTTGTTAGAGTTAGGGTAGTGTGGTTAGGTTGCACTTGGACCTGATGATCTTTAAGGTCAACCTGAGCAATTCTGTGATTCCATATACTTTTTGCTTTTACCTTTTTCACGGAAAAGATGCTCTAACTGGAATATGTTTTTAGAAAGCAATAGAAAGGGAACGCTACAAAATATACAGTAGTTAAACAAAACCAGCTTTCTTAGGGCTTCTGCAGTGGTTAACAGATGCTTTTATGAGCACATACCCTTATGGAGTTGGGAGTTTTGCTGAGGTCAGTGAGCTGTCTTATCCTTGAAGTTACCCTTCCGCACTTAGCTAGCTTGGTCTGTGTTTCTAATACTTTAAAGATGAAGGCTTCTCTGGACGTATATGAGCTGCAGTGTGTTGTAGCTTCAGTGCTGCTCTTCAGCCAGATCCACTTTCACACTGCACACATTCACTCCTCTGTTGCTCCTTTTATCTTAATTAAACCCTGTCTAGTCTTTGGCAGAGCTGAACCTGCCAGACCTTAACCAATTGCTCAAAGTAGAAAACCGATCTGCTGTATTCTATGCATTTTCAGGGCTGTTTCACAGTGTGGTTGTTTGTGCTGAAGCTAAGCCTGAGACTTGGAAAACTGCATTCATTTTAGCAGTTGGTTGTCTCTGTGTGTTGATATGGATGAGGAAGCTGTCAGCTGCTCTGTGGCATTGCTTAGGTTGTATCTCCTGGCTGATCCCAAGTAATGCGAAATCAGAAAAAGCAGGGACTGAATGGAGAAGTCAGTGGCGGGAGTCTCCTGTCAGACGACACTGTTATTTTCTGTACCTGGGCTAAAGAGCAGCCTATTGATCAGTGCATATTTCAAATAACTAGATTCAGTTTTGACTCCCTGCAAACACGCAATGCTCTGCCTGATGGCTCAGCCCTGTCGCACCGCCTGGCTGCAGTGGGGGCGTAACCCACAGGCTGCGGAGACATGAAAAGCACAATGAGTTTATGTTAGCATACGTCTTGCCACAGCTGTGGTCTCTGCCTCTTCACTGAAGGATATGGCCTATTAGACAGAGTCTTGTGGTGGAGCTCTCCTAGACCCCAGGCTTCTGGTTGTCGTTCAGCTAAATGGGTATGAATAGAAATGCAATGCAAAAACATTTACTGTAATTAATACTCCAGTGACATCTGTTTAGCTTTGCTCCAAGTAAGAGCCTGGTGGTGTCCTCATGGCAAGATGAATCAGATTCATTTGCATCTCTAGGGAAACTGCTGCCTCTAAAAGCTGAGGAGCAGCAAAGGTAGGAAGGAGATTGCTTTTACACTCAGACTACTCCTATGAGAGGCCAAGACCAAAAAGACCTGAAAAAAAGTGCTTTTAGACGTAGTTAGTGCCTAAATCCTTTTGGTCTCATCTCAGCTTGAGAACTTAGTGCCATTTGCTGCAAAGCAGGCAGAGGGCTCATTTCCCAGGGGGGCTGAGCCCTTTGCAGGATCTCTTGCATGCAGCAAATAGTAATGGTCTGCCAGACCATCTCATCTCCCTTCACATACACAGCTGCTCTTGCCCTTCAGTTGCTTCTCTCTGGCATCACTGAAGACAGTCACCCTCAGTACAGCACTTTGTTGGTGCCTTCCCAACTGTCTCTCTGTTGTTGTTGCCAATTGTTAGCTATGCTGACATTGACTTCCAGTGGTGTTTGAAAAGGTCTAAAAAAACTTGTGCCTGCTGGTATTTGTAAGGCTTCATTTGTTCTGGCATGGGCTCATTTGCTGGGCTGCAGTTTGATTAGAAGCACGAGTATGATGGATGTGACGGGATGGGCAGGTCAGGGCTGAGGCCATTTGGTACAAAAGGGCTGCCTGTTTGCATGACTTGGCTTTGCTCTCCTTTTCTTGCAGGGAGTTATTTTGGATGCACTGGAATAAAAGCTCTGTAGACTAAGTTTTTGCAAATAGGCAGCAAGACAGATCATTCTCCTTCATGTTAAAGCTAGCATTTACAGGCTAACTGCTGATTACTAGATGTTGGTTTCTAGCACAGACTGCTGCACTCACAAAACAATGATAGTTCACCAAGTTGTCAGCTGAGAAAATGTCAGCTGACACCTATGAATGAAACTGATGCTGGATAGTTGCAAATCCAAAAATTAAGCAACCAATGGATTATTATTTTTTTTAGTTTTCCTTGACGCATGAAATTGGCAGACATTTTGAAGCTATTTACATTCGAGTTTCAATGAATACAGTGCTAAGGATTCCTTTAGATGATTTTATCTTGTTTTTAAAATAAAATCTGCACGATCATTCTGCATCCACTCCCTTTTGGCATCAGTTTTGTTCTTGCAGCCAAGAGAGTCAATTGATAGTTTCATTTGGACCTGCTGGCTTTGGCTTTTGTTTTTTGTTTCTCCCATCCCCTGTATCCTTGATGTCTCCTAGGAAAGATGGTGCAGGACTTGTCGGCTACAAACCCTTTTATTTTGTCTGTAACCCAGCCACTGCTCTGATTGAACTAACTGAACAGAGAAATGTAACCAGTTATTTTTCTTTTTTTGCACGTGTCTGTTCTTTCTCCCAACAAACCATATGCTCAACTTCCCTACTGCTGCCATCAGGCCAGTGACGTGCTTTTTCTCCCTTGCTTTACCTGAGGCCCTGACTTGGCAACTCACATGGCAGATGCATTCCATATGGCTAGGCTTTATCAACCATGGTAAATATTCTGCTATTGCAGTGCTCCCATCCGCTGTGCTGGTATCATAAAGCAGAGCTATTGATGCAGACACAGTGACTAACCCTTCTGCCAGTCAGTTGTTACTGCTGCTGTCTTGCCCTTTGCCAGTGCTAGGCTATGCATGTAAGTGAGGAATGTTCTAGAAAAATACCGTACTGAACAGAAACAAGGCTAATTCAATTCCGTGCAGTTGCTGACATTGGACATACATACCGCAAGCATTTTGTCCTTGCTAGTGGTTTTACTGTCCTAGCCACTCTCTGGTGTTGTGCCAAGGACTTCGTGTTGCCATAGTAGTTCCTGTGCAGTAAAGGAATTTGGGCATCAAAGTGCTTTTTCATGCTACTATAAAAAAAAAAAAAACAACAATGAAAGCAAACAACCATACCTCCCATAGAGATGGGCTATGGAGAGGCTGGCTGATGCTTATTCATAGGCTGTAAAAGCCAGCACCAGTGAAGAGAGAGGGTAGCAAAGCCAGAGCAGGTATCACCTGATGCTCTGGCCCTTCATCATTATACCTGTACATACTGAGACCTGAGCTAACGGAAGCAGATGCAACCTCCAGAAACTGTAGGGTGCATGTGCCCTCTGAGGATCAAATTTAACTGTGCTAACACAACACGGTGATTTCTGCATTTGCAGGCTCCCAGAGACGGAGGCTTATTCCAGCTTTATCGCTTGACACCGCTTCCCCAGCAAGGAAGCCTGCCAACAGCCCCGGGGTCCGCTGGGTGGATGGGCCCCTGCGAAGTGCACAGAGGGGGCTGGGGGAGCCCTTTGAGATCAAAGTCTATGAGATAGATGATGTGGAGAGACTCCAGCGGCGACGAGGAGGAGACAGCAAGGTGAGTGAGATCCTGTGTGCTGTCTGTCTGCTCTTGGAGAGAGGAATTCAGATTGGAAGTGCAAATTCATAGGAAAGCAGTCAGAACTGTGTAGTATTGTACATGGCCAATTCAACTGGCAGCAACACTTGTATCTCATTTAAGACCAGTTGTAACTCAAGTTATGCCTTCTTCAGTAACAGCTCACAGACATTGGTCTCTTGCAGTTTGGTCCTTGCTAATTGTCTTGGTGACTCCTGTGCTCCAGCAGCTCTTCACGTTTGTCTATCTTTCTACACAGCATTGGTGCCTCAAGTGCTTTGATGACATTGTTTCCAGAATAGTGAAGCTTCTCCTGCCAACCTCACCCCTCAAAACTTAAAAATAAGTTGGAGAATTGTAAAGATCAGCTCTTGAGAAGTACAATCATGAAGAGTATCTGAAGTTGGTGTTTTTACAATAACTGTATATAAGCTTTATTATTATTTTAAGGTATTTTTTCTTTCTAGGCTCCTGTGACTCAGTTAGGTTGTTCGTGCTGGTGTCATCTGATACAGTTTTACATGGAGAAAAACATCACTTCTTGGGATGGTGTTTTCTACCACACTTGATTAACACAGCAGATTTGCCTACAGAACAGAAGATAGAGCAGTGTTGAGCCTCTAGCACAGGCTTGGAAGAACTAAATTCCAGTAGTGGGGCTGCCCCCAGACTGGTAATGATAGCCAGCCCTCACCGTGGCTTCACCTACTGCATATCTTGATGACTGCCACTCAGAAGTCATATGAAGCCAAGAGGAGTGCATCTAGACAGCATTGCAGGCTGTGCTGTTACTGTGCCCCTTGTCTTTACAGAAGATGTATTTCCATTTTTAATGATTATGAATTGATAGAACTTTTCATACCAACATCGTCCTTTTGTTTAAGAATGTTTAGAATTTGATATTGCTACCAGTTTTCTTATTTATTGATATGACTGCTGCATTTCTTACACACCAAGCAGAGATATACTTAGGATTTTAATGTATCAAGCAATGGATTTCCTTTTCCCAAGAGTTTAGTTTTTTCTTAGCCAAACTTTTGTAGACAAAAACCAGAAACGT
>JAOWBP010081466.1:0-27772 GCA_028571105.1 Tragopan temminckii
AAAATAAAATAAAATAAAATAAAATAAAATAAAATAAAATAAAATAAAATAAAATAAAATAAAATAAAATAAAATATTGTGAGTATTGCACTTCAAACACTCCAAGCCCAAAGCCTGAGAGAAACTCTATGGAGAAAATAACCAAAGACTGGTTCTTACCCACAAAATACGAAGCAAATAGCGAGAGCCCCCATGCTTTACACCTAGACACCAGGCTAACCCAGTGCTAACAGAGGCATCTTCAGGCAAAGCGAGCATGAAAATACTCACAACAGGTACCACACCAAATGCACACATTACAACAAACCACTCTCAAGAGGATTAGATTTTCTATATGCTTAGTTTTTGCAAGTAGCCCAGTACTACTGTTCTGCAGTAGTAAAACACAAACATTCAGACAAAATATTCTTTAAAAAAAAGTTCTCCATCAGTAAGAAATTGTGAAATACTGCCTGGTATTATTGCTTAAACAGCCTACTTCTGCTTACTTTCAGAAAGCACACAGTTAAGAAATGTGAAGTGAATATGCTTGTACTAAATATTTTCTGAGGAAGTTTTACACAACTAATTGTATTCAGAATTGTCAAGATTCAATTCATTTTTCATGACCATGCATATCTAATCTTTTGGGAATCATGGTCAAGTTTCACTTTTCTATTGCAAGCCTTTCCAACTTGTCAAGCTCTACAGCACATACGAGTGTACTCACTGTCCTCAGACCTCCTTTATTCCGGCCTTTACTCAAACTTCCACTCTTTACAGCATGTTCTCACTGCCTGCAGAAGCTATGGCAAGTTGCAAGAAAAGAGTTCTCTCATAATTTTGGAGCAACACCTAAAACAGTACCCAACATACCTTTGAGAAAAAACAGAGGCTACCTGTTGTGAGAGAAATAATGGGACCACAGCTCTTACCAGCCATTATAGCCAGAATTATATATCACTTCTGTTTTAGGAAGCTTAAGAAATCATGAAAGGATTTTCTCTCCATTATTTTGCTGATATAAAATAGTGACATCCTCCTGATCATCTCCAAGAAATCGTGTCTCTCTACTCACAGTAACTACACAATTTTCAAAGAGCAAGTCTAATCCCATGCTCTACACCAGTTGCGGGAGCTGCCTTTATGGAAGTGGCAGGACCTGATACACATACACGTACAAAAGGTCCCTTTTGTTCTTTGTTTGTGTGGGGAAATGCTTTCCAATTTTCTATAGGAAGAACAACCATAACATATATGAAAGAACTGGCTGGATTAAACACCACTTCAACCTTTCAAATAACAGAGAGTTGAAATGTTTTTAAAATGATACATATCAATAGCTTTATACTTCCAGAGTGTTTTGCAAACAAAAGGCATTTTCTTTGTTGATTTTTATCTGAGTTCCCAGAATGTCTGTCCTCTATTACAGATAGATTTGGTGCTACAAGTGAAGAACTCATTTCTCTTCAGTAAAGGGGAATGACAGATGAAGGTGAAGGAGACACATTCTCTCACCCCACAGTTTGTTTTCAAACAATGACAGCACAGGGAACCATGGGCCTATTTACAATTTTAGCTTTCAAAAAAGAATCAGTTCCTCAGTATTGCAAAGCAGGGATGAAACCAAAGCATAGTGCTGAGCACAACTAAACGAGGCTGGCAACAAAGTACTCTGTTAGTCACTTTCATAGAGCAGATCATTAATGCCTTAACACCATATACTCAAGTCACACAGCTGCAGCCTGCTCTGTGATGGCTGGAGAACTTGTACCACACTGCACTCATTACAGAAGAATCTAGAAAGTCATTTATATTCAAGAAAACAACATAAAACCATAAAACTCCACTTGGCAGGACCAGATTCAAGCATCTTAGTAGACAGGAACCAGAATAACTGAATTAAGTTGCAAATGTATCTCAAAATTGTAGGGGTTGGAAGGGACCTCCAGAGATCACCAAGTCCAAACTCCCTGCTAAAGCAGGTTCTCTATAGTCTACAACATAAAGGGCAGACTACAGATCTGTGACGAAAATGCTAGATTTGATGTGATTTGAAGTGCCATTAGAATGGTTGAAATTATTTTAACACACAATTGGAAGAGGCAATGACAGGAAGGCTAGAAGAAGGGATTCATCTCAGCTGCCTGCTGCCTATTCATTTAGGTGAAATTTTGGGAACACCTATTGTCACTTTCGCACTGAGTTACATTTCACCTTAAAGTAGCAGCAGCATTTACAACATATTTAAATATCATTTGTCTTTCCTGAAGGTCATAAAGGCTACTCAGGAGTCTGAACTGTTACACCACCGCATTTTATTTATGCTATACCTTACACAAATATTAGGAGGCATATGTAAATTCTTCTTTAAATGTTTGGTACAAACTCTAGGAAAAAAAAAAAAGAAACAAAAAACCAATCACCACTACCACCAACAACAAAAAAGCCACAGTTCACGGTTCAGATCAGAACATTTTTTTCAGCACAGACATACCTTAAATCCCAGTCATCCAGGTCTTACTCTCCAGATAGATCTGTATCACCATGACCAAGACAGTCCTCCTCCTACAAGAAATAAACACAAAGTGTGGGTAAGAACCCTAAATGTACGTCCCAGGGTATGAAAACAACTCTAGAACTCCTAGGCACTTGCACAAAGGGCTAAATACAGGAACGAGAGCAGTTTATATTGTTACCTCATTCATTCATATGGGCAAGATCATCAGCATGAGCAACAGCACTTTTCAGAGTTTATCTACTGACATACTGCAGCTATGTTCATATGGAAAGAGAGGTTTTGCATGATTATCAGGAACCCTGAGGAACCTGACCCCTCAGTTAAAGTTAGAGCCTTTAACATGAGACACATTCTTGAACCACCAATTTCTCCAGAAACGGAGTTTTACTTTACCACCTCACAGAAAGCAGTCTGCGTCACATCTTTCAATAAGGTCAATCAGCACCGAAAACAACATGAAGATTGCATCGTCTACCACAAGACTGTTATTCTCACAATCTTCAATTTTAACATTAACGGATGCAACTGGAACAGCCAGTTCTCCTTCCAGAGCCATGGTGACCAGGATACAGACCAGTAGCACCTGCCAGGGGAGAGCACCAGCTCGGTAAGCAGGCCTGGCCTGCCCACAGTGCTCACCACAGAGCCTGCCTCCTGTCCCCACATCTTCAACCACAGCTGCTTGTGTTTGCTTTGATAAATATAAACCATCTCCAGCTCTGCCTGTAGTGCAAACAGCTGTCCTGCCCATGTGGAGATTTGTGTTGATGCAGCATCTGAGCTAGGTTGTTTCAAACTAGTTGAATTATCCTGGCACTGACCTGTCCTTAAGGATGCCAACCCTTGAACTCATTAAAAACCCACAACAATCAACTGCTTCACACTTGCTACTCTATTTTCTACCATTAAAGTGGCAGTTTCTTCTCAAAGGGAAGAGTCCTAGAAAACAAACACCTGACCTCCATGAGACAGCACCTGCGCTGAACAGACTGTTGTCTCCCTTCCTGTAGCAAAGGATCAAAAAACCATATTTTTACTCCTGTGGGGTGAGGCTCAGCTCGTCCACATGTTATTCTTAGCTGGCAAATACACTGCTCAAGTCCTTCACTTCCACAGTCACTTCATTAAACTTTCTGTTTTAATCAAGTAAGAGGCATAAAATGAAGCCATGATACTCCAAGCAACCTGAGCAACAACTGCTCGGAGCAGTCAGATCACTGCTCTGCGTCCACTGCAGCTGCTGAACATGTCAGACACTAATAACAGCATCTAGAGAAGAGGTCAAAGCAAAAATAATTCACTGAAAAGGCAGAAAGACAGACAAGACAGGAATTTTGCTTGAGTTCAGAAAAATTCTCATTTTTGAAAGCAAACAAAAGCCCCAGTATAGGCTACTTCAGAGTCCATAGGAACAGGAAAGAGAGCAATTCAGCTCGCTCCAAATGTTATGCAGCTGTTAACACATTTTAACTAACTCCCTTTTCACCATCAACTCACATTTACACTCTTATTTTGGAACAAACTACTCCAAAATTCCTTGAATATGGCCAACCACATACTATTCCCACTTCCAACTTGCCAAGGAATACTCATTTGAAGTGAATGAATGATAGAGGCTTTCTGTCCTTAAACAGAAAAGCCAGGGATCTGAAGCGCAGCCATAGGTTTGGTCAACTACTTCATGGGTTTCCTGGAAATCACCGTGAGGTGGGAAGAGACAGCATCCAGTGCACTGAATCTAGTGTGCACTGCTGCTGTTCCCATAGCGCATTTCATTATTTCTTCTCATTTGGAAAATGCTACATTCGTGTATTGAAATGAACCAGAGAAAATGGCAGCACTGCAGTTTTGAAGGCTTGTAACTTCGAAACCTGTCAAAGTCAGTCCTTGCAAAGGGGCTCTGAGTATCTGGTGTGTGTGGATCTTGATGGATTTGTTTGCTGGTGGTTTTATTGGTTGGCTGATTTTTGGATATTTGCCCACGTCACTATATTCTACACATTCTTCTTAGCGACAGAAGTTCTTACAAGAAGTTCTGGCACAAATGTATGATGAGACAAACACAAGGCCCAAGAAATACAGAGCACCTATCAGTGAACATTTGCAATTGCAATCAACATGTGAAAGCTAGCAAATCAATTTCAACATTTTAAAGACTGACCTTGGCTGCAATTTTTTTGTACTCTCTCCAGTTTGTCTGAGAAGTGTCTGGCAGGTCACTTGAATCATTTATCTGACAACTCACACATTGTGAGAGCTTAGAACAAAAGCAGGAAAAGGTACTCCAAATACTAATTTTGCCTTTTTGATGGATTCTGCTTTGCTACATAACAGATGGCTCCTGGGATCACACAGTATGTTATAAAAGGAAGACAAACACCAAAATACTATTTGGCTGCTTGATATTATGATTCAGAAAGAGTGGCTAGGGTGTAACTTCTTCCACTCATCCACACAGATGCATCATTCTTGACTGAAAAAAGAGTCAAACTTTCAGTTTTTCTAGACAAAGATTGTCTTGGATGTGGAACATCAGTGCATCACTATCTGCACTGATTTATCACTTGGAAGTCAAACCAGGAAAGATTGTCACTTAGTGTGCAGCAGACAGCTGTAGCTGCTTTGTTAGAGTCTGCACCAAATTGGGTTGTATGCAGGGTGGCTACATAACATATTAGCTACTTCTTTAAAGAGTCCTGTAGTTCTGCAGTTCTTACACGCAGAGAAACTTGAAAGCATTTCACTTAAACAAATCAAGGTAAGAAATATCAGCTAACTATCTGAAGCAGAAGTCTGGAAGCCTATCAGCAAGCTAGGATCACCTTACAAATGTAGCACCCAAATCCCCGACATTCATTTTAAGATGCATGTTTCACGTGTTAAAATTGCATTTTTTATTTTTCAGTAGGTTCTGTATATTTTTTTATATGAAAGAAATGATTCTAGCAAGTTGAAGAAAGGTGATTTGAATCACCACCTGTTTTATGAGCCAGCCTTCAGTATTAAGTTTTCTATAATAAAAACATCACTGAAGTGTTATGTCTAGAAAGGAAACATGTACCTGGCATTGGGAAATAGGTTTTGCTAGCCGATTTAGTTTGTTTCAATCATCTCTTTCTATTAGATGTGATTTCTTTGTGCATTCATTCTGTCTGTTTACAGGTTTTTAGTGGTTTGTGTTTTGCTTTTGTATGCAACTAGCTGGTTAAAGCAAGCATTTTTAACGTAAACATTCAGCTTGCCTCTACCTTCATAAAAATTTAGAAGCTCATCAGGGTATTTAGTATAAAAGTGACCTGGAGGGATGATTGTGTGGCCTATCCCCAACAACTGTGTTTCTGTCATTCTTGCATTACATTCCAATCAACAAGACTAAAAGAGAGAGCTGTACCTCAAAATTACTTTATGTGTTCTTTCCAAATAGGAAAGGAAGCCAAGCAGTAAGTAAAGTCATACAGAACAGTGTGAGTTGCTTTCAAACATTTAGTGCAGCAAGGCAAAAGAGTTTTGGTTACTACACTGAAAATTTCTTCTTATTTCAAGAGGCAAAATGAACCGGTATCCACACAAAGCCTCTGTAACAGCAAGAACAATGCTGTAAGTCACTGGAGCACAAATTAATTTTCTACATATATAAATCATCTCCAATCAGCAGGACTCTCCTTCAGCTAATTTCCATTTGACCTCAGATAGCACTGTTGTGGTTTGTCCATCTGTTTCAGTCCCCCTGCCCCATGACATTTTCAGAAACAATCTGCTTTTGCACATTCCAGATGTTAAAAGTGATCACTTCTCTTCAGTACTGAGGACAACCCGCTAAGGAGCCAACCTCTGCAAGTCTCATGGTAGAATCATGCATGACTGCTTCCCTCAACACCCTGAAGTGAAACCATCCACCTGAAAGGTATCATCTGGCACCCTGGAGAGCTACACAGAGCATAATAGGTGCAGATGCAATTCTCTCACCACATCAGTAATAAGTTTATAGAGAGCGTGAGATAAAGATGACTCCTAGAGCAAGCACTGTATATAGAAATACATCTGAAACAAAAGTGCTGTTATTGCAGCACAGTGTGAATGTTTGAGGTGCATGTTGGAACAATCGACTGCGTACATTCATCCTTACCACATTAAAGCACTATTATTGATACGTGCCAAATACTCCTCAAGCAAGGAGAATTAAAAGCAGGAAGCTCAAAAAAGCCCTTTAGCCAAGAAAGTCATAAGACATATTAGCATGAAGGTTTTTTTTCCAAAGTAGCAGGCTACAGTTTCTTTTAGAATCTGGTTTCAAATTTGATGAAATAGGATTCTGCAAGAAACTCTACACCACATCACAAGCTCCCGTCATACACTGACCTCTAGTGTAATAAAGACTCAAGACATCGGGAGTCTTTGCAAAGCCTAAGAAAATACTATTGCCTTATTTTCCCAATGCTCTAAAAGACATTTCCATGCAATAAAACATACTTTAGTCAGATGGTCCTGCAAAATAGGTCACTCTCAATAGGTAAATAAAGGTAAAAGAAGTTATGAAACTTAAGCTCTTCAATGGATACAACACTACTGCTGTGCTTACATACTGTACTTTACATCAAAGCTGCATGCAGGTACTCTGAATCCCAGCTTAATTTAACTTCTAAATACTCTGGATGTATAGAATTGTTTCCTAAATAGAGCTTTATAAAGCTCAGTTAAAAAGGCATCTGAGATAGAAACGCCTGGCTTGGGAAAACTGTACCTGACAGACACAGATCAGCCCAGGTTCTGCCCCAGACGATCAGAGGGCACACGGAAAGGGGCCTGACTGCAGCCAGCACTCGGAACAAGAAGTCTGCTGGAAGAAGAGGGAACTCCCTCAAACAGGATGCACAAACCCCGAGAAGTCCTCACACCCCAGGTAGCAGCCCAAGCAGACGGGATAGGGATAGCAGCTGCCTGGTTTTGACCAATAGCATTTGAAAAAGACGTTAAGCTGGTTTCCAAAGTGCCAACTCAAAATCTAAACATCCACTTATTCCACTCAGCTTAAACGATTAGTAGTCTGCACTTTGTTATGAGCTGACTATCGTTTTATTATAAAGTCTACCTAGAGGATGTGGAGCAAATTCTAAGACAGTGTTGCTGAACACAATTAAAATGGAAGCTCAAATTATTTAGGGCTTTAATATCATTACCTAAGCACCAGTCCAGACGACTTTGGACAGCATGTCCCAGAGACATTCAGTTTGTCTCAAAGTCCTATAAGAGCAGTGAGTCATTTAGAAACCATTTCTGAGTTAAGTGACGTTCCCGAAGTGACCAAGTTATGTTTAAACCTAAACATGTAATGCTAAGGGCCACTTCTGAAATACATGCAAGTCATGATGAAGACAACTGTTGGCATCTAGCACATTTGCGTTCCACATAACACAGAACTTCTTGCTCTTCCAGCAATGAATTCCATGTTAAGAAATTAGCCACCTACATCCCAAAGCATCCCAAATTCTGCTTTTTGGACTCGCTATATCCTGCAGTCTAAACCCTGCAGACCTAAGACATAATACCAAATATACAAATCGTAATGAAGCATGGCAGCCTTCATGCAATCCACTAAACATTCTAGAAGAAACGGGATTCCTGCCTACTGGTCCAGAACTGCAAAAAACGAATCTCACCTATAAAAATTGCTTTTCTTTTCTATGCCATAGCCCTTCTATACACCAAAACTCACACCTAAATGTAGCACTGAGTCAAAATAGCAGCATTCAGGATTTCCAAGGATACTGGTCACTAAGTAAGGTTGTTTTACGTTGCATTACTTACAAGATGATGTTTTAATATGAGAGATACTAGTCTAAGCCACTCAGCCACGTTTCACTTCTAATTCAAGCGTGCAAACTTGGTCAACTACTTTCTTCATACACATCACTCAGAGAAAGAACAGTATCAAGAAATCCCTTATGCTAAGCTACCATTTCTGTTCACCGAACATTTCACCCTGACCAGGAAAGCACAGTGCTTCTCCTCCCTGTCCGAAGGGGGGCACAGGTAACACACTGAGCACATCCAATAGATCTCTGAGCAAAAAGTGTGTGGAAACGTGCAGAGTGAATTCTGATGGCTTGAACAACAGATCCCTGCCATTGTATTTGACAGAATGTATTTTTCAACTATTTTTGTCCTAAATTCTTGTATTTAATTCAATACATGTGGTAGTGGAATTGACTTTTAGAACAGTGGTGTGCATCAGTACACAGATGTTCCACATTTGTCATGTCACATGAACCTTGTGGCTAACACCCAACCATTACAGGCTAAAAATCCTCCTACATAAAAATCCACACATGATACATTTGTTCCTAGATGAATGATATATTAGATTGCTGAAGACAGGCTTCTCCAACATTGCCTTTTTTTTCTCTCTCTCTCTTTTTTTTTTTTTTTTAAGCTGGAACAAGATTTCTTTGGTTTCCATAACTAACATTAAAATACATTAAGAGACCTTAAGTCAGATGGTGCCTTGACAAAATTTGACAAAGCTAGAGAAAGTCCTTCAAACTGAACTGACTGTAGTGTTAAGAAGCACATGCATTTACTACATATGTTCATGTCCAGAACTGTTATTTGGTCAGCCATTTTCTAAGGGAGGCATAAAAACACAAGAGAGAAGCAGACAACTTCATAGCCAGCACAGAGCATTTCTTCACAAACAAAAGTATGGCACAGAAATCAATTCCAAACCACATTACCTAAGTTCTGCCTTCAGACACTTATGTTCAGCACTGTGATCATCATAAGGAACACAGCACAGGGGGTGGTATCTGTTAATACACTTTTGTCTTCAGGATTAGTGAATACATGTTTTATTAGGCAACTGATAAAGTGCACGCTGCATGAGTTATCAGGCAATTGTGTGTGGACCCAATTTTTACTACTCTAGCAAACAAACCATTATCTGTGCTATCTTGGAGTAGTGGCCCTTTTGACAGATTGCTGTCCATCCAACAACCACATTTCCAAGGGAAAGTTATCTGGAGTTGACTATGCATTCTTCATCAAACACACACAGCTTACAGAGAGGTACATGACCAGCTCTTACATTTGGATTTCGGCATACACTAGCCAACATCTATTGATTCACACACCAGTACCTGCAATAAATTCAAGTGGAAAAAAAAATAATAATCTTAAGTTGTTTTCTACCAGCTATTGCAAATGACCAACCAACAGTCCATCCTGACATGGTTTCAGTTTTTTGCTGGCAGAAGCCTGTGTGACCTTGCAGGAGTCCCTAGGGCAGGTCAGTGGCTCTGCAGCGACCTCAACTGCTGCCAGCTGCTAGATTCCCAACTCCCCTTCCTGGCTACACAAGCATTCTGTCCCTGTCCCACAACTTGTTTGGCCCCACACTGACTCATTTCAGACCAGTGACCGCAAAAATAATTCCACTGCTTCCTTGCATGTTAAACACACAGATGACTCAACTCAGGGTCAGAAATGCAGAGGCAATGCACAGAAGAAAGCTGGGACGTGGGAGTTTGCCTCTATATTCCAGCTCCCAGTCCATCACCTGAAAAGAGTGCTGGATGAATAACTAGAGCTTAAAAGTCACTGAGATTCACATTAACTCTGGAATAAAATTTTAGAGGATATCCACAAGGAAGGAAATTTCTTAACAGAATACCCATTTTCAGAGAAGCCCATCATCTAGAGTCGAAGCAGAGATTCCCTGAAATGAAATGAAGTTTTCATAGGAATCCTTGTTGAGGCAGGAGACTCCAGACCAAGCCTGAAGGACAAGAGAGGTGGAGGGGAACAGGCACAGAATTGACATTCTCTTCAAGTCTTCAACAAGATCATAATTTGCTGCAATTTCTTTTTGTATTTGGCTATGGGACATCACACAGCACATCTAACCAAACAAGTGCACACTTCTGCTTTATCTTAATTGGGTAAGACTTGACCATAAAAAGGGAAAAGGCAAGACAGGCTCTTCAAGAAGTTCCCTACATAAGACGTCCTCCAAAGGAAGAATGTCATTTCTCCTCCCTCAACAAAAGGAAGAGGTCAAATTCATTCAAAAAGAATCCCAAAGGGAAACTACAACTTCCTATGATCCCCAGTGTGATGGCTGTTCCTCTGCCAGCCGAATAAGTAGTGAAGACCTAACTCAACATTTAAAGGTTATGGTAGACAGAAGATGAAAAATGTGGCCTTTAGGAAACAGCTACACCGATAAAGAAATTCAGCACATACATAATGATGAGTTTCTCTCTTAGACATCATTTCTGTGGCTGCCATGTATCCCCTTACATACACTTCAAACAATTAAGCAGTAGCCATTAACCCATCTGCAGAACCTGAAGTAGCCTCCAGAGCCTTTAATCTCCTTGTTTATTTTATGAAATCATAAAACAAACAAACCAGTCTTATTTACAAGCTTAGCTTTGGAAATTTTACTCACTTAGTTGACTGCATAATTATGGTAGAGACTGCCCAGCCCTGTGGAATTCACTCAGTTCCTTGCTAGCTGTTTCCGGTATTAAGAAGTTCATGGTGCTCACAGTTTATTTATGGACTTTACTCCTTATGTTTTGAACTTTGAGACAAATACCTTAATCTGAGATCAGAGCAATCTTACTGCATACTCCATTGTAGCCAAACAGCCTTCTTAGTCATAGTCATAAACACAAATATGTAGAAGACAACAGCCTGAATTTAATGGGAGCAATGTTATTGCAATTCTATTTGCCCATTTTGTATATATCTGTTCAGAACACATCTTTACTGTTTGGCAGTATTTGGCAGCTATTGAATGAACACCATGACGTGCAGCTCTTGTTATAAAGGAAAGTTACATGAGTTATGTGTGTTTATTACAACACAACAAGCACTTGTGATAAGATTTTTACATTTTCAGAGTGAAGTAGTCTGTACGTGCTGAAAAATTCTGTTTTGAAAACAGAAGCAAGTGCAATAAGCCAAAACACCAGTAACACTGAAAGAGCCATAGCCTGATTAGTTGCATGTCATATAGCTGCTGGAGGCAAGAAGCTCCCAACTGTACCGACGACAGAAGCACCTCCTTGCTCACTCAACTCTGGGAAAGCAGGGCTGTGATTCTCAGAACATGATTTCTGTGCTCAGCACCTGGAGGCCTTATCATTCCTGGCAAGCATTTAGCTCTGCTCTCCTCCCAGCGCATGCTGGGGAAGGCATCTATCTGAACCAGAGCAGACCTCCCTGCTGCAGCTCTTGAGAAACTGCAGCTCAGTCCTGTCCTGCACAGGAGTGTGCTCTCTTGCTTTTCCCCAACCTCACACAAATGCATGAAATATCTTCTTAAGGCAGACCATCAGTTTGCTACTTAGCCAGGAGTGGATAAATGAATTTTCTGAAACATATACAAAGGTATGACATAAAAATAGAAGCACAGTTTACTCTTTAATTGAATTTTATACATGGTCTTCATTCACTTGAAATGCCTGGGAGCTAGGTTATTTTTAGGCTGGAAACAAGCTTTTAAAAACCTGGCCATATTGCAGAAAAGCAATTCCCTTTCAGCTAGGTCGCCCTCTAGGCTAGATGAAGGGCAAGAACCTCAATGAAAACAAAAAGTAACTATTTGCGTTATCTTTGAATTTCATCTAAATTTAAGGGAATTTCCCTACCTCAAGGCTAAACATAACAGTGCAATACAAACAAAAATATTAAAATTAAGTTTACAGCAAGCCTAGGAATCAAGCACTGCTCTCACCCTGAACTGTGAGCAACAGTTTGTGTGCTACAGAGCACCCACCATGTGCATTAGCCAGCCAGCAGACCCAGGACCCACATCAGTTCAGAGGACAAATCATACAGTTTGTTCTCTCCTAGGCACACCTACTCCTTAATCTTCAAGTTGAATTCCTTCCTCATCTTTTACACATCAAGTAGATAGACCACAACAAGAGCCAAATGGCAGCTGTATGAACTTTCTCATCCCCAAAGTCCAATTTCAAAGAAGTGAAGCACAGCAACTGCCACATGTTCACGACAGCACAAGTGTGGGTATTCTGGTGATGAAGAAGTCTGAAACCTTTACACAGTGCAAGGGTACAGCTTTCACTGATCTGTTCATTGCCTCCAACAGCTTTGTCCAAAAAACACCTGGCAATCAGAAACTTCCTTTTATGTTTGTAGGTTAACAGCCAGCGATTCAAGTTAGGCAGCGGTCCATCTTGACCTCACCGCCCAACAAAGGCAAACACCGATGGCTAACGACACTTGTGGTAAACTGCAATGCTCAGCAGTGGTTTTGTGCAAGAACATTTCACAACTTTCACAAATTTCTCACAGAAGCCCTGGAACTAGAGTAAACCTGCAATGAAATAAATGCCACTCTTAGCCAAAACAAAACGCAAGCTTAGATTTAAAGGAGGCTTCATGACTTAAAAAGCTCCTCCACAACTGAAATGGGACATCTGAAGTGTTTCCATTACAGTCTCTTTTAGCTCCTTAGGCAGCAACATCAATTATTTAGGAAACCTTCTGAAAAGGTTGCAAGACTGAATTATGTTCTTAGACTTGTTGAGTTGTAGCACTCATGAAAGAGATGTTTTATCAGCATATAAACCAATGATTTCTGCCAACCTAATAAGTACTACGGAACAGATTGCTACATGAGCTTATCAGACTGTTTTCCAAGTCCTCCAAAGGAATTTTCAGAAGCATTTGTTCAGGCTCAGAAATATTTGCATGTTCTGATTTCGTAAGAGCAGCAGGTTTTTTTCCTTCAGAAGACATATCTAGTTATGTTGCAGGTTACAGCACTCAAAGAAACCCCACAACTTCAAAACAAACAATACATAAATAAATAAATTCACGTTCAAGACTTCGTTACCACATGGAAACTTGAGTTTGATTTACCTAATTTCTCTTACTGCTCCTAATCATTTTGCAGCTGTGTTATCTCCCACACTCTGCGGCACTCAAACTACCCTGAAGTTTCAGTGTTAATACCCAGCACTGGGATCAAAAGTATTGTCATTCCTCTCTCCCTAATGCAGTAATTGCCTAATTTGGGGCAATCGATCAAGTTTTTTTCAAAGTAGTCTGGAAGAGCCTTTTTAGTTTGTTTTTTCTTACCTATGGAAAAGAAACTTGGGAAACTTCTGCCCCTTCTGGACTCTGAAACGTTGAGGCTGATGGTTTCAAATGCATGTCAGGGGAGCAAAGGCTTTTAAACGATTATACTCCTCACTCCATGCAAAACAAACAAACAAACAAAAAAGAACACCAAACAATCAGCAGTGGAATTGCTAAGCGAGCATAGGTGATCCCAAAGAGTACTGCACAGATTAACCTACTTATCTCAGACTCCCACTTCCCAGAAGAGGGGAAATTCATGCTTCATTTACCACAGCCTGTCCCAGAAGTCATTCTTTGTTGAATAATGCAGGCAAGCAGCTGCAGGGCAAGGCAGGAGAGCAGATAGTGTTGGTTCCAGCCCTCTCAGCACTCCCATTTAGCTGGCAGCAGGAAGGGAGATGCTATTCCCCAGAACACAGCATTTCGACATGCACTGCTGCCCCAACCTGGTACAACAGAGATGAGTGGAGCATAAACCAAACCAAAGAGATGTGTTTCTTTTGGCCAGAAGAGAAAATCTTGCAGACACAGCCAAAGGAGAGGCTTTGGTGGAAGGCAGGCAGAAGTAGAGGTGCTAGGATGGTTGGCAACTCCAAGTACTCAGTCAGCCAATGTGGAAGTGGGAAGTCCAGGAATGTTATTTGAATAAAAAGTGGGAAAGGGAAGGAAGTACAAACCATGTTCCAAGACTCTGATGAATAAGAGACTTCTTACTTGAATTGGGCAATTAGTATCGATTTCAGGCAGAGAGAGTAGTAGATTCTCAGCAGTAAGATAGACCAAGTTTCCATTAAACTGGTCTGCATGTGATCTATCACATATCACCCACTATAAAACCTAGAAGGTAGCGCTTATCTTCAGTTACAGTCAGCTACTTTGCAAGACCTGCTCAGACAGAAGCCTCAGCACATGCTCCTTTTACATCTCTACAAAGTAAGAATTAAATTTGGGTTTGACAGAGACAGATTGGCATTTCCTGCCCCAGCTAGGCTAGCAATTACTACAGTTCTGCACCATTCACAGGGTAAGTACAGAAACAGCAGAATTGCCTTGTGTATCTGGATAAAACCAGGAACAGCTGAGTAATCCAAAAGAAGAGAATTAAAGCTGCGCTGACCTGTAAAACAAAAGCAGTTCCTTAGGAGTATCTGCTTTCCAGAAACTCTTCTTCTAAAGCTACCAAGAAAACACCTAATTCAGAAAGCTTCTCTTCAACAGATTATTATTCCTGGATAGGTTGTCATGCATCATCCTAAAATGCACAAGCATACCATTCAAACTCAACAGAACACAAGGCTCCTTCATTGCTGGGACAATGTGTATCAACCGGACATTGCCTGAGCATCTTGCAAGGAAGTCTTCAGAGCTTCAACCTCAGTAGTGAAATTTCATTAGTAATATATTCAATAAATGTAACAATCCTTTCAGTTTAAAAACAATGTATTTTTCAAACAATATTTTTTTTTACAACCTGAAATTACAGCACTCAGTGCAGAATCTATTAAGAGGATTCAATGGAACAAAACACAATACTAGGGTTAACATGAATGACCAAGTAATGTTAGGTCTTATGATTGAAGAGCAAAACAAGTTTGCTTTCTTCCCACTCCATTAATTAGAGCACACCAAACAGAATGAATCAAGTAGATGTTGTAATTAAATCTGGACAAAATATCAAGTCATATTTGTGAGCAAACACTCCCCAGTAAGTTCTAGCAGCAGATTTGAGGATAAGGGTCTTTCATGTAACAGCTATTAAATCAAACACGTCAGTGCTGTGGGACATGAGGAACAGCACCTGAACAGCTGACATGCTTCAGGCAGTGCCCAGCTACCAAACCCTGCAGCTCCAGGCAGGAACACCCTGTTAACAATTAACTGGAACATGGACTTTGCCATTGAGGTATAACCTTTGAGTCTCAGATTCTAGCTAAAATACTTCAATTTATTCTATAGAGAGCAGAAGTTTTGTTAAGATGTGAAAGAAGATGGCATTTGTGGCCACATAAGCACTGATGGCATCATGGGACAGTGCCAGAAAGGGGGAGGAATCAGACTGTTGCTGGAAACATATCCAGCCAGGCACTTGTGCTAGGTGGCGCCAACAAGACCCTCATCTCCTCCGTGCCAAAGCAAACCCTGAGTTGCAAAGCTAGGAGAAAAGCAGCTATTCGCTCATGATCACAAGCCAAAGCCATCAGGTTAACAGCACATATTACTCTCTAGTAAATTTTTTTAAGTACTCGGTCTGAGTTTCAGAAAGCTTACCAAACCCCCTAACCTGTAGGTACTGGCCTGAGTATAGCTCTCCTGCACCTCCTTCCTCCCGAGTACTTCTTCCCCGTTCTTCTTAATTCACTCCAAGCACAGAAGAGACACACTGTCACCATGAATACTGCAACTCCAGAAAACAACATCTCCTGCTCTCTTTAAGATGCTCACATAGCATCTTTACAGTCTGATGCACAAGTAAAGGATCTGCAGTTTCAGGGGAAGACAGGTTCTGCTTGCCATACACAGACCAGTAGAGCCCAAACACACTGCAATAGCTTTTGGTGTTTCCCAGCTAAAGGCATAACACTTCCTTTAGACAAACAACTTTTTAAAATAGCTTGGAGAAGGAGCCACAAGCACAGAGAAAAAGAACATCCATTCTAGCATTTTAAGCAACAAATAAATACTCAGAGTTCTATTTGAAAGCTTTTAAGGTGCAGTGGGAAAATGCATGTTTATGCTGTGGTTAGATCAAACACAGCTAACAGGGCAGTTCAAAGAACGGACAGAGCTGCCCCACAATAATCAGTGCAGGCATATGGCTGGGAGCAGGAAGGAAGAGGGGTGGGAGGAGCAGGGAGCTGCTAGACTCGTGAAACTTCATCCCCAGAACTGTGTTACTGCAAAGCCACACACACATACTCTGGTCTCAGAACTGTACTGCGGGTTTCAACGCTCGTTAAAATGCCTCCAAAACAACGTTTTCAGAGTAGGGTTTCAATGAGAGAAGGAAAATTATTTCTTTGGACTGCTCTGTGAAGTCTGCCCCTTCCAGAAACGAACGCTGAGGCTCCCTCGCTCTCCTGCTCAGGGAGTATTCCACAATACCAGAATTCAGCAGCCAGCGCCAAGGCCGGGAGGAGCCCAGAGTCCAGGGCAGCCCCCGTGCAAGGCACGGGAGCAGAAACTCAGCATGAAGGTTGTACACAACTTCCCAGCACAGAAAGCTATGCCTGACCAGAAGGGAAAGGAAATTCAGTCTAGTTTTGCAAATTCTTAATACTAAAAGCTCTGCCAAATTGTCCAGACAATACCGGGTACAGCTACTGGTGAGTTACCACTCTCAGAAATCACAGACTTTCCAAGAGCTGTATAACCCCACCACAGTTCTGTTTATTTGCAGTATTTTTATTTTGTAGAAGAAGCAACAACTACATAGGTAGAGTATAAGGGCAAGAATTGTTCTGGCTTGGGGAAATCAGACTCTAGACACACTATAACAGATGTCCTGCCTCAAATAGCAGCAATAATGTTCCCGTACTTGAGAGCCCAGCTAACATCAAAAATAGCAAAAAGTATCAAAAATCACAGAATCATAGAATGGTTTGGGTTGGAAGGGACCTTTAAGATCATCTAGTTCCAATCCCCTGCTATAGGCAGGGACACCTCCCTCTAGACCAGGTTGCTCACAGCCCCATCCAGCCTGGCCTTGAATGCTTCCAGGGAGGGGGCATCAACAAACATTAATAAAGATGATGTGATAGATCAGTTCCAAACAAGCAGCACACCCTGCAAAGCATTAAAAAAAAAAACAAAAACACACTGCTTACCATCACTAGCTTAGTCAATTTGCTACATCCCTACCACTGTTCTTTCATTAAAAAGAATGAAAAAAAAAATGGGCTGTGTAATTTGAGTTCTACTCTTGACAGCACATGTGAATGAAACAAAGTAAGGATCGAGCTCTCAGATAACAGAAAGCCTTACATTAGATAAAGTCTGAAAAACTGATCCTTGGAAATCCAGAGAAGGATTAAAGCAAACAGCAAATAGAAGACGAGGAAATTGACAAGATCAGGTCATACTTCAAGGTGAAATAAGGAATGCTGAAAACCCAGAAGTGACCCATGAAAAACATACAGATGAAAGCCCCAGGTACAGCCCCAAGGAATTGATAAAGCCAGTAATTTTTCAAGTCACCAGAACTCAAAGCTCCCAGCCTGCAGCACACACATTGCTCACTGACGGGTTGCACACCACGTTGATACTGCACACATGTATTGGCCAAGTAGAGCCAAAGAGCGGGTACATGCACATGAGTGTGTGAGCACACCTGTACACCCACGTGCACACACAGAGTGCCCTGACCCAGGAGTGACCCAACCACATGGGCAACTTCCAAGTGCACCACTTTCAGAAGCCCTAACAAAGCAGCTCATCAGACACCAGGATGTATTTAAGACTGAGATCAAGTTCAGTTGCCACAACTGTCATCTCTACAGACTTGAGGGGTAGAAATAGCTGAGGAATACACACAGTCTCAGGCTTGCAGGTATCTGACAAGCATCCAAGTGCTTGGAACTACACAAATGGACGCGAGACTACAAACATTTGAGCAAGCGATCCTCTGCTTATCAAAACAGCAGAGTTTCTCACAGCAGCTCTACAGTCCACACCAAAAACACCAGAACATTCTGAACAACTTTAAAACACAAATCTAATGACTATTTTACAGGAGTTAGAAGTTTTCCACAATAAGAATTTGTGGTTTCCTGTGCAAGAAAGCATGCCAATTCATACCAACATGTTCATGGAAAAAGTTTTTTTGGGGCTTCCTTGAAGAACTGAGTTCTGTAACATCACTTGTTTTGTTTCAGCAGACTGGTGCAACAGTAAGTTCTCATTCCAGTCTTTGCATAAGAATCATTTCCTGAAGTAGTACTTGTTTTATTGGAAGGATGCTGTTTACTATTACACCACAAATGCACACAAGCATGTTGCTCTAGGAATTTCACAAGTAATCATAATTCCTGAAGGGGGTAGTTAAGATGTTGCCTCTCCAGATTGAATTTGAAGAGATCTTTAGGCCAGGCTGAAGTTCGGCACAAATCACGCAGACCCAGGGCTTACTTCATACACACATCCTTGCCTTTTGGTGTCAGCAGTTTGTTGCCAGCAAGTATCACTTGGCACCCCACAGAGAGCATGTCCAACCCAATGCTGCTCTAAGGATCTCTTTTAAAAAGCTCCTAGGTCAAAATTTCGTCAGTGGGTCAGATGAAACTAAATGGCAGTTCCCCATGGGAATTCAGATCAGGTTCCCAAAATAAGGACGGAAATTCTCACTCAGAATCTGCCAACTCCTGCCCACACAGATCCCTTCAAGTTGTCTGTGGCTATGCTACCCCAGCAGGGTACAATGCATTGTGCATTTCAGACATCAGATTCAATACAGAAGTCATAGCCAGGCATTTCCCTCTTAAACCACAAGTTTCAAGAACCTGAAATGCATGCCCAGCAGCTATTACTTACACTACAGTCAGCTTTTATTAGCCTAAGTCCTAGGAAGTAGTTTTTCTGGGTTCACTGCCACTTTAAGATAATTTTATTCAAAGTAACTTTATTTCAGGCTGGAAGAATTAACCTTCCATTGCATATCAAGAATCCATAAAAACAACTTTCCATTCTCCAGGCTTTTGCTTGGAGTAGGAAGCCAGAACAGCTTTGTTGCCAACCCACAAAAACAATACAAAATCGTTGTTTGCATGCAAGTTGTAAATTCAGGCATGCACCAAATATTACAGAGACAAGATAAACAAGTGTATTTAAAATAACCAAGTCTTTTATCTGCAGGCTCCTGGCCTGTGCAATATGACAGGAAGGAAGAGGGCAGGCACAGCATGCTTTGTGCCCCAGCCTGCTCTACGGTTTGCCCAGTATGGAACATCGAGGAGAGATTTCACCCAAAGTGCTCAAATGCTCAGTCAGAGCATTTCTGGAGCTCAGGGGAATCTTCACTCTGAGCCTTGCAAGGATCAGGTTTGGTACAAACTCCTCTGAAGTAGCATTTGTCACAGTATACACTTGAAACCACAAGTGACACCATATCCTAACATAATCTAAGCCTAAAGCGAACAGCATAATGCCATCAGGAATACACAAATTGAGTATTTTTCTGGAGTGTGGTGGGAGATGCAGCTACATTTTAGCATGTAACGCCTCAATGCCTGCTACAAACGAGAATGCAGCCTCACAGCAGCTCATAAACAAGGCACAGCATCCAGAACTCAAATAACTACAACAGGAAACCCTCAAAAAAGGAACACATTAAAGCCAGATCAGTGCTGATAGACATTATCTCAGCAAATACACTTTCTTTTTGTACATATTTCTGTTCACTACTGCAACTTCTGCTGAAGTCAACTTCCAAACTCCTGAATCTTTCCATAACCATATTTAACAGCTCCGTGGTGCCTTGCGTGTGGCCGATCCGTGGTTACAGGGCAGGCTCAGGAACCACAGAGTCCATCAGATAACACACACCTGAGCTCACCAGCAGGCTGGACAACCCACAGCAAGAGTTGCAGTGACCAACCTGGAGAGAAACCAAGCATAGCACCTGTAAATCGCTCTCAGCAAACATCAGCCTGTGGCTTGGAAAAGCAGCTCTGCCTGACACTGCTCTGCTACTCCTTTTAAATTAATCCATTCTATAGTTTTGTTTTTAGTTCCAGAGAGCAATGGAAGAAGCAATGCAGCAAGGCAGGCAGAACAGAACTTACCACAGACTGTGCAAAGGAAATCATTAACAACAGCAAAAGGAAGCAAAGGTTGAAGGGATGAATTCAAGTTACAGTTCAGGACAGAAATTTCCCTGCTGCTGGAAATGCTGCTCTCCCGTGCAGCCCAAGGTCTCTTCCTCTGCTGAGCCACAGAGCTGCCAGCTTTCCTGGAGCCGGAAGGCTTGACATGGACAGACATGTCTAAATTGGCAGGGAAGCCAATTTAAATTTAGAGGAAACTTTAAAATAAATATTTTTCCCTTTAGGGGACGGAGCAAATTTAAGCCAAGTTGACAACATTGGCAGAACCTTCCATTTAAAAGAAGCAACAAAAAGTTTTCTCTGAAGCTCTTTTTTCATGCATCTCCAGAACTTCCACCAATTTCAATTAGGAACAGTTTTGGAGGCAGGTGAGAAGGATAACTCCTTCTATTTACTCCATTCCTTTGAGCACGTTTAGTGATTTAAAGCCATTTAAAGTCATGTCACTCCGCTTCCCACCGCCTTTCAAGGAAAATAAGTATTTGTTTTTCTTAAAGCCTTTCATAAGAAGTGTTAAAATTATTCATCACATATTGTCTTCTTCCAAAGCTCAGCTGAGGACAGATACCCCCTTATTTTTATACTTCTCAAATTCCACTTCTCCATGCCCATTCCCTCCACTCACTCCAATTAAACAGAAGTACTTCTTAAAAAAGTAAGATGTTCCTTAATCTTCTCTGTGATATATGTTTCTCCTCCAGTCCTCACTCACCCCTCCCTGCCCTCACTGGTCTTTTCCATTTTTGAAACATGGCTACTCTGCCATTCGTGCACATCACTTTTAACCCCAGAACATGCATTTCTATTTTTTTTTTTTTATTTCCCTGTATTAACTACATATTTAAAACTAATAACCATGACTCTGCCCAGCTATGTATCTAATAAGATCATTCTAAACTAGTGACCTGTACCTCTGCTCTGATTTCAGAGATATACTGTTCTCACAGTCCAACACAGAGTCTGAAAGAGTAATTTTTCCAGAGGACAAGAGCAAATATCTAGCCACAGACAGTGTTTTAACATCTTCTAAGACACTAACTCACTAGCATTGAGATGGAAACGTTCAAAATCTCAGCCATTTGGAAATAAGAACAGATTCCGAAATATACTACTTTAAATCAAGGAGTTTCTTTTTCTGTTTGTTTTGTTTTTATAGGGCAATGCTTTACTATCAAGCCAAAGTCATCACCCTATTAAGCACAAATAGTATGAAAATCATGTTAACGGAAGCAGGACAGCTATGACCAGCTGTGATGGGGTAGGCCCGATGAAAGAAAAAACAGGCCAGGGGAAAAATACATATATATCTCTACAGTCACCTGAAAATTTCCCCTCTGAATAAGAGGGGTTTCAGATCAATTAAAATGGGTGACTAAGAGCCCAGTGCAGAGGGAATGTTCTGTTCTCTGCAGCAAGAACGCTCATGTTCCCTTCCAGTCTGCTTCACCATGCAATGATTCACAAAGCCAGGAAAATGCAAGTTCTCATCCTTAAACTACAAAGTGCATTAAATGTTTTCAAGAAAACGCCTGATCCATCCCCGTGTAGAGCAGTATGGAATACCAGCTAATGAAATCACCCCAGGCTTCTGAAAAGTTACCTTTATCTCATCCTCAGTGCTGCCCTGCAGCAAACAAGGACACATTCTTTCCTATCCAAAGTTTCAAGCTAACGCTGTAGCACAGGTTAAGTGCTTTGAACAATAACTTTGGCCACTGAAAGATTTCTCCTCTCCAAAGAAGCTAAAGTTCAAAACTTTGCTTGAAGTTCACCCTCAACCTTTCTACGAAGACTGTCTGCTTTTTTACTTCTCCATCTGCAGAGACATACTCATGTACTCAAGAGTTTACTTTCCATGCCCTGTTCCTCCCACAGTGGGGCGGGAGCAGCTGAGGACCCTCACCTAGGCTGAGCACACAGGGCAGAAACCAGCATCATGGCCCCGGCCCTCCTCGACATCTGATCCCTGTGGCACTGCCTGTGAAACACAACTCAGAGCTGGGAAATGAGCGCCTTGGCTGACAACCATCAGAAGGTGCCTTGTTCAGCTGGAGGCAGGTCAGAGAAGTGGGGGAACAAAAGAGCTGTTGATGAGACTGTAAGGGGAGCTTCTCTTACATGAGTTACTACCACAGGCTGTGGATTTACAGCAATATGTAAATAACATTGCATTTCATTCTTATGCCAAATCTATAGGAAAAGAAGTTTTTTTATGCCATTGATGCAACAAGTGACCAAAAAAGCATCTCCTGGCTATCCTGGTGTTGTAAGAACAGTCTGCTTCTGGTTTTAGTCCATTAGAGGCAGCACAGGGGCTCCCAGCATTTAGCAAGAAGTCAATTTTATCTCCACTAATACTTAACACCACAGAAGCAAATGTAGCTACAGTTGCCTGTATTAAGCAGCTGGCAAGCCCCGAGATGGAAAAGCTGCAGAACAGCTGGGGAATGCGAGACCCTTTTGAACAGGCTGCTATGTGATCCAAAATAATGGTGGACGTTTACACACAACACAATGGCAGCAACAGCCAAATGCAGGCCTGGCGGACGCACCACAGCTGCTCCTGCCTTCAGACAAGGCACAGCCAGAAGATACAAAAGAGTTCATATTCACAAAAATATGGCTTTCATCTTAAAAAGCAGCAGCTTGGTTTCCAAAATAAGCAGCTGGTGTTCCAACTGGGCTAAACCCTATGATATTCTGCACTGGAAGTTACCCTGTAGAACAGCTCTGGATTAGGGTCACAGGCTGCTGCTACTCTGCCACTGGCAGCTACCAAAAATACAGTCTTCAGACCAACAGGCTGCCATGCAACAAGGGCTCTCATTACAGTGCTTTCCAGCTAGCACCAGGAAGATAGCAGCATAGAAACTCTTAATACAGACACTAAGTACATAGAAGTTAGCTATCCAAAGAAATAATCAGCGAGCTAGACAGCAGCATTTAACAGCATGGGCCATTTTGCTGCTTTTTTACACCAGTTTTGCACATTAGTGTAAAGGCAAGTTGGTATCTGAAGACAACACATCGCACTGCTCACACCTAGAGAGATAGCCTTTGTTGTCTGCTGGTTTTGCAATGACTGATTGCATGCTGCAAGGAGCGCTGGCTTGTTTCGCAACTACCATCTAAGTACGACACAGTTTTGTATGCGACTGTGCACAAAAATTGCATCACATCTTCTCAAGTTTTCTCAGAAGCACAGTATCACCAGTCCCATCTTTCTTGCTCAAGACAAGCCATGATTAAACGGTGCTAACAACCTGGTTACTACTTTGTACCATAACTGTACCACTTCTAATTATGCTGGGCACCAAAACACGGTAATGGAATGTTTCAACCATCCGCATCTTGATTAAAACCAGTACAACACAAAAGAAACTGGTTTTGAGTAAGAAAAGAAGACAGAAGAGGGAATCTTTCAATGCTTCTTCCTCTGTACATAACTATTAATGTTACAATCCCAGTTAAGAGCTATTCAGAGTATGGTGGCTAAAACTGGACAAAGACAGCTGTCATAGCAACTGAAACAGATGCAAGCACAATATTTAATCTTCATTTTTTAAAGTAAAGTGCTAGTAATAGTGAACACAGAATTTAGAAACAGGGGTAGTAACACTGTCACTGGTTAACAGGAAGTGTATGCTTTTGCACACCTACCCAACTGAATGCCACATCCACACATTTCAGTCTCAAATTTCTTATACAGGCTTTCTAGCAAAATTCCTTCGTTAAATAAGCCATATTTCTAAGAATTTCCCCATAGAAATAGAACATGTGTATGCAATAAAGAAGGAAATAAGTAGAGCCTTGAATCACAAGCCCAGAAAACACACTTCTTGCACCAAAATACTATTGCACTATAGCATAGTGCCCTTCCTGGAGGCAAAGCAATCAAGCATGCTACCTTGCAATCCTAACATTTGTAAAGATAAGAACACAGATTTGCTCTTCCAGCTGTACTGGCACTGGGAACAGCTGCTGGCATGCCATGTTGGGAGTGATGCCTTATGTCCTCAAGGGACCAACATTTTTGTCGGTGACATGGACAGGAGGACTGAGCACACCCTCAGCAAGTTTACTGACTTAACCAAGAGGAGTGGTGTAGTTGATACGCTGCAGGAAAGGGCTGCCATCCATACTTCCTGGACAGGCTCAAGAAAACCTCAAGTTCAACAGGGCCAAGTACAAAGCCCCACAGCCAGCTCAGGGTAATTCCAAGCACAAGCATAGGCTGGGTGGAGAGAAGGTTGGGAGCAGCCCTTAGGAGAAAGATTTGGCGGTTCTGTTGGATGAAAAGCTGGTCATGAGCCAGCAGTGTGTGACTGTAGCCCAGAAGGCCAACTGTATCCCGGGCTGCATCAAAAGCAGCATGACCAGCAGAGAGAGAGAGGTTCCTTTGCTCTGCCCTCGTGAGGCTCCATCTGAAGTACTGCACCCAGGGTCCCCAGCACAGGAAAGATGTGGAGCTGTAGGAGCAGGTCCAGAGAAGGCCATGAGGATGCTCAGAGGACTGCAGCACCTCTCCTACAAGAAAGGCTGAGGGAGCTGGGACTTTTCAGCCTGGAGGAAAAAAAGGCTCTGGGGAGACCTCACTGTGGCCTTCCAGTACGTATAAGGGCTTTATGGTAAAGCTGGAAAAGGACTATTTATCAGGGAGTATAGTGATAGAGCAAGGGGTAAAGGCTTTAAACTGGAAAACAGGAGAGTTAAGCTAGGTGTTAGGAGGAAATTCTTCACTCAGAGGGCAGTGAGGCCCTGGCACTGCTGCCCAGAGAAGCTGGGTTATGTCCCATCCCTGGAGCTGTTGAAGGTGGGGTTGAATGGAGCCCTGGGCTGCCTGAGCTGCTGGGTGGCAGTCCTGCCCACGGCAGCAGCTTGGATCGAGATGGTGTTTAAGTTCCAGTCCAACCCAAACCATTCTGTAACTCCTCAGAGTAAACAACCTCAGCACGAGCTTTTCAGCCCAATCTATACCAAGAAGTTTTTTTTCCAGTTCTGACCCAGGCTTGCTACTCAGATCTATCCAGCTCTGAATGCACTAGTGTCTCTAAAGTCTTGTTCTGAAAATAAAAAAGGAAGCAAGAGCAGGATACTGGAATGAGCTAAGACATCCGTGAAGCTTAGCACAGTTCAGCAAACAGCTGATTGTTAACAGTTACATGTAATGTACAGACAGTCAACGCACAAGAACAAATGAGATGTAAGTGATCTGCACCAAGCTGCACTTGTAGCTGGAAATCACTCTTTTAACCACCACCCCACTTCTCTGTAGTCAAGTCATATAACAAAAGACCTGGGCTGTTCATGTGCACACATGGATCAGTAGCAGAGCAAGTTTCTCAGTTCTCTTTAACATTTTACATGTGGATGTAAATTGGACTCTTTCACAAAGTAATTACAGTTGTTATTTACTAAGGAGGAACTAAGAAAACAAGTCTGTTGATAGCTTATTCTGGATTTTATTATAACTACACCGATATTACTTAAAAATGATTAGGAGGTGCAACTACACCAAAGTTTACTTTCAGTAACAGAGATTTCCCTACCATGTAGATCTCTCGACAGCCATGTCCCAACAGGCTCTAAATCGCTTATACACATACTGAGCACTGTTCAAAGCAGACTTGCTTTCAGCAAGATTAAATACCTGTTCAGTTTGAACTGTCCCGCTGCCAGGACAAACTACAGCTCAACCAGTTCAGACAGCCATCCCACAGGGCACCAATGGCCTCCGCAACTCCCAGCACCCCAAATCTGCTGCTTCTGGGAATTCTGCCAGGAGCTGTGGGATAGCTCTCCACTGAGGACATTGCAAATTAAATATTTTAGATGTGTGCTTGTGTTTATGTGGAGCAAGGCTGCAACAGTTCAGAATATGAGTCAGCACGGTTTGCATCTACAGAACTGAGCAGCGCAGTTAGAAACGGTGCATTTTCGAGGAAGCAGGGGGTGTGAAACGATTCCCCCAGGGGAACAGTCAGGCTGCACCTGGCAGGAGCCAGGAGCTCACCTGGAGACAGGAATTTGCTCCAGTACCTCACTGCTCCAGAGCGCACAATTTTCCTGTAGTAATGTCAGAAGTTTCTGCACAGGGCAGGCACTTTGGTCCTGCCTGTATCAGGGAGGCTAACAATGGTACGGCCAGACAGGCTGACAAGCATGCACACCCATGAGGCGGCTCTGAGCCTTATTTTTTTGCTGTGCTTAAAGTGGAAGCTGAAATACAGTTCCGATCAGAACAGCAAAGAAAAAAATTAAAAGCATCTCAATTAGTTAACACCATAGCATCCAATAAAGTCCTCGGGCAGAAAAGCAGAGCAGAACTGAAGAAGAGCAGTCTGCCCCCCTGCATCTCACCACGCTGGTACCCACAGCCAGGTGCATTTTAGGGCCAGCACACCTTCATCAAGGTACAGGAGAACAGCATGCCCTCCCAGGGAGCCCTTCTGGCAGCTGCTGGAGCACACAGCCACCGAGCATACCAGAGGAGCACCGCTGTCTCTCAGGGACCTGATGCAGGACAGTTCCTCTGCAAACACAGCTGGAGCCCTTGGCAGCCCCGCGCACACGGCCGTGGGACAGCACATCTCAGCTCCGGCCACGCTTCAGCTCCCAGAGCACAGCACTCCACACAAAAAGCTGCGTACGGCTCTGTTGTCACAAACCTTAGCCGTGCGGATCTGTCGAGACGTTCCCATTCTGAGGCGGCTTTTGTTTTCATTTTGAACAGAAAAGATTAAGATAACCGCAAGCTGAGAACACTTTTCAGTACGGTACAGTTTGCTTTGCTTCTCAGGAAGCACACGACCCAAGCAGGGCAGCTCACACGCTCAGAGCGGGACGCTGAGCGGGGACGGGGCTGCGATAGCGCTGACAGCTCTCGAACCCCGCAAAAGCACCGCAACCAACCGGATAAATCGCACTTCCCATTTGCTCCCCCGGCCCCGGGCTGCCGCCCGCTGCCAAGTAATAAACCTGAGTATAGCTGATCTTCGCGAGACCGCTTAAATCTCTCTTAAGAGAGCCATAATCCACCATCACGTGCAGCATTAAGGAGCATTACGAGTAAAACAGAACCCGAAGTGTCAGTAAGCAGCCGGCTGCGGCGCCGGGCACCGCGCTCGCCGCTACCAGCACGCCCTGCCCAGAGAACACGAACCTCCACGCCGCGATAAAGGCTCTTCCTTCACGCCACACGTGCGCGCCGCTGCCGCCTTCCTCCGGCTGAAAGCGGGGACAGAACTCCGGGCCGACCCGACCCGACCCCGCCGCACGGCGAGGGGCGGACGGCGCTGACCCCCAGCCCGGCGCCGTCGGGCGGCAGATGCGGGGCGGGAGG
>JAOWBP010081500.1:0-14342 GCA_028571105.1 Tragopan temminckii
GCTTCGCGTTCATCATTTATCTTCATCAAAATCACAAACGAAACGAACAGAAAATAACAGGATTGAATTAGCACCGAAATAGTTGTCATTGGTGTTGTTGTTGCTGTTGTTGACCATATGTGTGTCATGTCATTTGTGGATTGAGCTAAACAACAAAAAATATATAAATAAATGAAAAAACCTAGCTTTGTTTAGTCATATGACGCATGTTGTTATTGACCCCCTTAAATTTATTGTTTATTTGTGATACAAAGCACCCAAAAGGATATTATTGTTCGGCTGCAAATTCACTTTTGGATTCTTATTTTTATTTTTTTTTATTTTACTCCTAAAGGAAATTCTTGAGGATTCTTATATTCTTATTGTTCCGGTTATCCAGGATTCAATATATTTTTGTTTTGTTGTAGGGTATTATTATTTTGGCATGTCTTACAATGTTTGGTTTGTGTGTGTATGAATTGCGTTCAAATACCAAGATTTATGATGATGATGATGACGATTGCTTGGTTGCTTAGCTGCTTGGATGATGTTGGCTGGCTAGAGGTTGAGGGCATTCTTTATTCGCTTGTTGTGTGTTTGGTGTTGTGTTTTTACTTGGGACAATAACCAAACACGGGGATGCCTTTTTTCAAACATTTGTTTGGTTTGGTTTGATTGCATGTTGGATCGAATTGAAGTGAGTTGAGTAAAAAAGTGAAATTTGTAGTTTGTTGAGAGAATTGAGAAGCAACCAAACAAGAATTCAATTCTAGAAAGCAAAAAAAATTCAATTGCACAATCGAAATGGAATCGCAACAACAACAACAACAAAAAATGAAAATTAAATTCAACAACCAGCCAACAAGCAAGAACAAATTGAATTGATCTATATCAATGATGTATTTTTGCGTTGATGTTTGCTTCGTTCGATATGTATTGTCGATTTAGAAATAAATAAATAATACACGAGAATGAAAGAAAAAGAAAAGCAATAACTACTAGGACGTTCCTAGTAAAATGACGACAGCACCAGCACCAGCAGCAGCCGTGTATTATATTTTCCATTAGACACAATTATGTATTATTTTGCTGTGCTTTGCTTTCTTTTATAAATAAAGAAAACGAAAGCTTGAAAGTTGGTACACGTACCCGTGTATATGATTGATTCACAAATTGATTGCTTTCATTCAAATACAGCACATAACAAACAATACCAGCAAACGAACAAAATCATCGTGCTGTATGTTAGTGTGTGTGTGCGGCTATGTGCATATGTGCCCGTGTCTATGCCATTTTGATTGATTCCGTTCAATTTAGGCAACAACAACAACATTAAAAAACGATCGTTCCTAGTGAAATTTGTTTTTAGTAATTTTTTTTGATTTGTGATTGTTTTTTTTGTTTGTTTGGTTGTGTGTGCTTGTTTTAGCAGTTGCCTGTTCTGTCAATGTTTTCTTGTTGAATTCTTGACTTTTGTTGTTGTTGAATATTTTTAGGTTAGCTGATTCCAAGAAAATGGTTTTGGTTTTGTTGGTGTTTTGAATTATTATTCTATGCACAATTCAATAAGACATATTTTTAGCCTTTCTGTCTTAAATATCTTAACATGAATTTCTTACTTCCAGGACTAGGACCTAGCCATAAAACTAAATTGGTGACCTTACAAATGCAATGTAAACCATGTAAGCTTGGTCACCTGCCAAATAAATTGCATATAAACCTAGTAAGAAAATGAAGAGAGAAAAGAGAGGAAGCCGACCAAGAAAATATCTTGAATATTGTTATAAGCCACAAATTGTGCTTTGGTTCGTTCAACTTTTGTTCTCCTGGTGTCTTGTTGTCTGTTTGTTGGTTTGGTTGTATTTTCTTATTTTTTTTTCTTCCTTGCTGTTATAAACGAGATAAGAATACCCGACAGAATTTCTAAGACACCGATAGTCTTTTAACAATAGCAAATCAATTGTTAGCACACACACACAAAAAATAGAAGACAAACAATATCTACATAACAACCAGAATCAACACACACACGCAAAGTGAGTGAAAATAATAGAATATTCTGGTAGGAGTTGTATTTGGAGTTGGAGTTTAGAGGGATGCGTTTTGGGTGAACACGTGAAAGGTTCATGATGATGATGAACATAATGATCAATAAGTTACATATGAGCACACACACACAGAAAAAGCCTCTTCTGTTTCCAAGAATATTCTTTTTCTTCTTCTTTTCTGCTTCTTCTCTTATTATTTTCTTATTTATTTATTTATTTTAGTTGTTTTTGGTAGTATGATTATATATAAGGTGTATTCTATTCTATTCTATTGTGCATTGTGCATTGTCTTGGCATAGGCTGCTTCGCGTCAACATCTTGAAAGCAGCATCGACATCATCAATGTGCGTGTGTGTCTGTCTGCCTGTGTATGTGTCTGTGTTCTATTATTTTCTATTATTCGCTTCAATCTTCTAAGCTCTTCTATACTTGCTTTTATTAGGATTGCTTCTTCTTATAGTTCGATCATCAATGCTCTCAAAGGAGAAGAAAAAAATGAAGAAGAAAAGATGCAAGCAAAAAGAAACAGTGAAATATTTGGCAGAGTGTGGTCTGGTATCGAAATAGAAATACTGTTTTTCAATGATCAACTTGGTAAAAGGTTACATCAGGTTACAGTTATTGACAAATAATAGCCTCAAATATGCATTTTTTTTTAAAAAAAAAGTTCCAAAAGATGGTGGTATTAGAAATGTATTTTTTTCATGAACGTATTTTATGAAAAGGACTGCTGTTGTTGCTGTTGTTATTGTTGGACATATTCAAGAAAAGTGCTCTCTTATTGATTGTTGTTTGCCAGGAAAAAACAGGTTCCAACAACAACAACAACAAAAAGCATTCTTTTTCTTGTCGGGTTTTGTTGTTGGTGTTTGTGGTTGGTCAGTTGTTGACTGGCTGCCTTTACTGCTTCGATGAATAAACTGACCAGCCAACAACAAAACAGCATAGTCTTGAAAAAACCAGAATCAAGAATTGAGGAATAATGTGTGTGTGTGTGTATATATGGTTATTATGAAAAAAAGAACGGACATTGCCAAAAACTATTATTATTTGTATTATAAGGCTTGAATGATGGTGAGTTAGTGAAAATATAGCTTGACCACTACACACACAACACACACACACAAAACGCTACCAAATAATAATAAGCCTGGTGTTGTTGTTGTTGTCGAAATTCTGTTTTGTTCCTGAAATTGTTTTTTTGTTGTTGTTGTTGTGTTTTGTTGTATTGTATGATGGTTTGTTCGTTGTTTGGCGATGCTGCATCATTCTTGTCCGTCAGAATGTCTTGTGTGTGTGTGTCTTGAGGTTTGCTTGGTCAGTCGGTAAGACAGCCTAAACTTGTAATAGTTGGCATATTAAAACAAGTCAGTGAGTGAGCGAGTCAGTCAGTCAAATTGGGGTCCTATACACCACCGCCATAATGACAAGACCCTTTCAATGATATTGAATTGTAGTATTGAGTAATATATCCAAAAAACACAATCCAACAACCAAAATTAAGAACGATCTGATCTAGCTAGTAGTCATGTATTCTTTTTTTTTGCTTGGTTGGTTGGTATCGATTCTGGTAACATGGTTTGACCAATAATAATCAAATAACCCTCACCAGTTTGTTGGTTGGTTGCTTGGTTGGTTAGAACCAAATTAATCTGATTTGAAAAAAAAGAAGAAGAAGAACAATAAGAAGAAGATCCAGCAAAATGGTTTGCGTTTCTTTCTTCTTCTTCTTGTTTTTGGTGGCTTTTTTTCGGGGGAAATTTGCTTCAGGATCTTATTCAGGATCATAGGATCTGACAGAACAAATTTGAAATATAAAAACACACACACACACACAAAAAAACAAAATTGTGCCATATGTCTCTCAAACGTCTGTCTGGTTCTATTGTTATTGTATGTCATTTTGTGGCTTGGTTGTGTGTTTATTTCTGGACTGAACCAAGTGAAATAATGAATGAAATGAATGGAATGGTGAATATTTATTGCACATATAACTTATACATACCAAGAAAAAAAACATAGCAAAATGAATGAAAAAAACACAACATTTAGATTAAATTTTAATGATATAGTGTGCTCTGTGGGTATAATATCCTGTTGTTGTTCGGTTGGTTGGATCCCACAAAAAAAACCAATCGAAAAGACTGACCGCTTGACCAAATGGCTGACTACCAAACAACAAGAAAACGAGAATCATTTTTTTTGTTGGTTCACCACCAAACAGAAAAAAAATAACAACAACATTCACATGGTCCATTTTTTTATCTAAAAGCTGCTGTTGTTTTGGATGATGAATTTTTATGAATAGACAATTCTTCCCCCCATCTCCCTCTCCCTCCCCATTTGGTTGAACCCTGGAACCTTGTATGGATGGATTGTGTTGGCACCGGCTGTGAACAACATCATGTGCCATGGCAATGTGTTTTTGGGCGGATGGGTGTGGTATTTATGGCTTGTTTTGAATTGATTCTCAGTCATTGTTTCTCAATTGAATTTAATTAATTAATTAATTTATTAATTGATTAATTAAATATACCAAAAAAACAAACAAAACCAGATGGAGCGAAGAATGATGATGATGATACGTAATAATAAATAATTCAATCACCATGAAAATAAAGACAAAACACAATTTGCAGGGCTAATCAGCTAAAACTAAAACAACTTGCTTGCTTAATGCTTGACCAATGGTTGCTCATCACAAACAAAAACCAAACTGACTCATTGGTCTTTTTATTCCATTTAAATTGTAATTTATCTCATATTTCCTAAATACGGCACTAGGTGGCGTGATAGCAACCTGTTGGTGTGTGTGTGCTCACAGTCAAATTGAATGGCAATTTTAATTAGGAAGATGTCTTAGTCAGAATGTGCATTAGTTGTATTTTGATAGTTTATGAGTGCTTATGAATATGATTGAATGTGATGGAAAAATAGTTTAATAATTTGTGTTGCATGTTTGCTGGTTGATTAAGTGTGCTGGGGTAAGGGAGAAGGATAGGCTTCAATGAAACAAGTGCATAATTGTTTTGGAGAAATAGCGGTAATGGTAATGGTTGGCTCATTGAAAGAAAAGGCACACTTGCATTTGAAAATAACTTGATTTTGTTATTGTTTGTTTTGATTTGATTTTGAATGCATCTAGAATTGAATGAATTGAATGCATTCCATTTTCTGGATTCAATTTTCATTTAATTACATTCTTGTTTGGGTGCTGATGCTTGTATTCAAAGCCCTTGGCATTGAATCTTATTGGACTGGCGGATAATCAGAATAATATACCAAAATAGCTCAATTGTTCCAAAAACAAGTAAAACAAGAGTTTTTTGTTTGGATATTTGAATTGGATATTTTTCTTGCTTGGTTGTTGGATTCTCATTGTCCTTTAGTTGTATTGTTTGTTTTTGGGTGGGTGTATATCTGTATATCGGTGGACAAGTATAACACATCTTCATTTTGTTCATTTTGAGCATTGTTCTTATTTTAATGTTCCCAAGTGGATTGTGATTATTTTATTTTGTCTCTTGATTGATTCAATTCTCTCGATTGAATCAAAGCATATAAACGAACAACGAAACAATAGCCAAAAAAAACTAACTATAATAATCATAAAAAATCATGTTTTTGTTGGATTGTTTGCATCCAAATCAATTCAACATTCCACAACTAAAAAAGGAGTATCCAAACAAAAATAACGCCCAAGGTTGTTTTTGTTTGTTTGTTTGGTGAGTTGCATGGTGAAATGCGTGGACAATACGAGACAATGGAGAATGCAGAATAATGTTCTCTCTCTCCAAAATGGTTTCATTGGTTTTTTAATACAAAAATGTTTTGTATGCCAGCTATTCCATTGTCCAATGCAACCATAAAGAAATAGAATTTTGAATTAATTATTTGTGATTATTATATTTTAAAAGAAATATCCAATTGGACTAGAATATATTTTTTTGGTAAATATTTATCAAATTTTCATGCGTTTCAAACAACAACAAAAACTAGTTTCCAAGAAAATTTGTCCATTAGTTAGTTTTTTTGGTGTTGTCTGTTGGTGTGAGCGCGACAAACAAACCAAACCAATTTAAATTTTCTATGATCAAATCTTTTGATGTCGTCCCTATTGGCGATTTCTTCTATTTGGAATTGCGTGCCCAGGATTCTAACTGCCCATCACAACTAACACTGCTGTAGTTGTCAAAGCATGCAATCAAAACAACAAAAAATATGCCACACGAGACACAGTGAGATGTTTGATTGATGAACATGCATCATTTATTAGAATTTATACTATGAAATGTCCATATATATTCATGATTATTGTTTTACTGCCAAATTACTTTTTATATATTTTTTTCAACAAAAAAAAATATTATACTTGGCATTGTTTTACTATGATGACCATTGCATTGTGTGAATTAGTTGTATAGAAATCATTGCAAGTGCATTGTGATTATTGCATTGACACATCCTCTTCATTTTGGTGATTGCTGATGATTATGATGGTGTTTGCTTGTGTGTTGACAATCAACACCGCCATACTAAACAAAACGAACGAACGAACAAACGAAACTAAGCATGGTGATTATATAAATGGCATTCTATCCAATAATATCCTATTGTATTGCATTGTATTATATTTATTTTTTTTTATATACTAGTTTTCGCCAAGCAATTTTTATTTGGAACTAATATAACACAACACTAGATCACTAGACAAGCTAACTAACTCATGTTATAGTTATGATTTTTAATAATAACTAATCACATATTACAGCTGTACATAAAGAAAGGGTTGAGGGAGAGAAAGAGAGAGAGTGCAAGAGAATATTCGGTTACAAACAACAACAACAAAAAACAGCTATCTTTTAGCATTGTGCATGATAGAATGCATTCATTCATTGCATTGATTCGTTCATTGATTCCTGGCTTGTTCTATAGACTGCTGGTATAGACTGCTTGTATTCTGCCAAGCCATATTGATTTGCATGATTATTATTTTTATTTTTTTTTTTTTGTTGGTCCACATCCCCATATGAGCACATCATTTTGAACCCCTTTGAACCCCGGTGTGTGTGTGTGTGTGTTATAGATAATGATGAACCGACCGATATTATTCACAAGCAACATTCGGTGTGCATGTGTCTGTGTTTAATGTAATTAATTTTGCATCTATAAAAACAAACAGAAAGAATATTATACAGTAACAAAAAAAAGAAGAAGAAAATATTATTATCTTTTTTAGCATGCCGACATGATGATGATTATTATTAAACAATCATCACCACCACCACCATCATCATTGTACCATTATTATTATTATTTGGATCGAATCCTGATTCTAAGAAGAATAACAGTTAAAAGAAGGAGAATTCGTTCACTAACAAGCCATTTCATCAGCCCCGAAAAAAGGAAGACATGCGCTCATTGATTTGCCATCAAATGGTAAGTGAACGCCCAATGTTTGAATGTTCGCCTGCTGTGTTATATGCTCATCTCCCTAGTCCTCCCCCTATATTTCTTTTTCAATGAACATTATTTATTTTTTAAAAATAACGACCAAATTTTTTTGTTGTTATTTTTGGTATGGGGTGTGTTCGTGTGAAACAAAAATAGAATCCTAGGGACCTAGTTTTATTTTCAGTTTTTTTTGGTTGGGACCTAGTTCAGTAGAACCGACCAACCGAAATGAATGAAGATAATAAAATAATAATGTTGTGTGTGTGTGGTGCTATGTTCTGAATTTATTTTTTGGTGTTGGGATGATGATGATGAAACTGGGTGATGATACGGCATACAATTCATTAGGAGTACCAGTACAAAAAACCAGCAGCAATACCAGCAGACAGCAAAGGAGAGAGAGGAAATGATTAAAATAGAATTTATAGTTATAATTATATAATTGAATATAATTATATCATATCACATCACACACCGAGAGACCATAAATCTATAATTATAAAGCACCAAATAGTCCAATAGACTGACAAAAAAGTTAACAATTTCAATGGTAATAATTGGGCGTGCTGCTGTCCAGAAAAAAGTGTCATATTTTTGGCCAGTCAAAATATTTTTTTTTTCTTGTTTTTTTTTGTATATTTGGTCAAAAAAATTCAATATTTTTTTTGGTAAAATAAATTCTGTTTGTGTAATAATTTGGCCGTGTGTGTGTGTGTGTGTAAACAAAATGCCAAAAAAAGCACGTTTGTCTGTTTGGTTCAGGTTATGCCAGAGCAGAAAAAAAAACTTGAAAACCTGGATGTTTGGCGGAATTTCATGGAATGGTGCTCAAAATGTTACAACATTAATTTATATTGAATTAAATTGAGATGATGTGTTGGAAACTTTTTGAATGATGCTGGTTGTGTTATTTTTTTCTGGTTGCATTCAGTGTGTGTGTGTCAGGTGCATATAATCATAATAAAAGCAATCTCAAAGGTAAACACCAAGGGAGAGAGAAGAGAGAGACCTTGTGTGTAGGTGTAAATCCAACAACAACAACAAAAACCAAAAACACGTATGCAAATTCGTTTTTTGCTTGCTGCAAAAGAAACGGCAAGAAAAAGCAAGCGAAACCTTATATGTCCAATATGATTTCTTTTCATTGGGTGTGTGTGTGTTTGTGTGTGTGCCCATCATCTTAATTTCATTTTCAATATAAACCAAGAGAAAAAAAATAAGAAGTTTTTGACTTCATTTTAAGGTCTCACCAAAAGAGAGAAAAAATGATGCTTCCGTTTCTTCGTTTACAGAGTGAGCGCATTGGAATTGTATGCAGACCACCAAGCACCAAACACCAGCAAACATGCAAACTAGAATCATGTTTGTCGGACCATTTCTAGCATCTGTCTTTTTGTTGGTGAATGTTGTGTTGGCCTGGTTGAGCTTATGATGAACCAAAGAAACAAAAAAAAATTCAAAAAAAAACACCAACACACCATGAACCATGTTTCATTAAATTTTGTTGTTTTTGATGGCTGCATTTTATTGATTGTGAATATAACCAACACACACACAAAAAAATTCTTTGTGTGGTTTTTGTTTCTGGCTAACAACATGCGCAACTAGAGTAAAAAACAGCAAGAACAAAAAATTTGCAGCAAAAAAATTCCACACAACAGCCATCAATTGCAAAAAAACACAAGAAACCCGTTATCTTTTCTGTGATTGTGCGTGTGTGTGTGTAAGTGGCATATTTTTTGACATACGACACTTTGTGTGTGTGTGCGGAAAATATTTAAATTTTTTGCTAGAAAAGAAGAAATTAAATTACAAACATGAATTGAGAAATATAATAAAAAAAAATCAACTGCTCGTTCCAAGAACCAAGTTACGTCATCGGAACTTGTGTGTGTCTGTGTGTGTGTTTAAGATTAACAATTAAATTAAAGATAAATTTATTTTTGTTGTTGGCTGCTTGCTGGCTCTTTCAATAACAAAATCTTCTATCTGAGAGTTAGTTTCTTTTTCTCAGTTTATACGTTGTTTATGAACAACTTTCTTGGTTTTTTGGAGGGTTCAGTTTTTGTTTGTTGATTTTTTTCCTATGCAGCCCAGAAAGACAAAAAGAATTTGTCTTTTTTTTGGACAATCAATCAAGAAAAATTATTCAAAAAAATAACAATTGGCCGCCAAAATTAAGCGGCAATTTAGTTGTTTGTGTGTGTGTTGTGATGCATAATGTATTTTGTTGGCTTGTGAATCATATCCGCTAACCAACAAGATATGACGATGATGATGACGATGATGATCAATCATCCATCATTGATGATTAGCTTCCACAAACAGCATCTTTCTTTTTTTTTCTCTATTGTTAGTTGCAAGTGAATAAATCAATGATGGAGCGATAAACGATATCCTGTTGGTTAGGAACTCAATGTCCAACATTCTCATACCAGGTATATATAAACCGGAAACTCAAACAATAAAGAAAAAGAAAAAATCTTGTCATGTGTCTTTGTAATAGTATTGCCATAATATTGCCATTGATCATATCACACTAAAGTGCTTCCTGTATCAGATATTCTTTTCAATGAGATTGTTGATTTATTATCTTTTTTTTGGATGTTAGATTGTTAATTATAAAAAGAAATACAGGCAAAGTTCAATCAAATCATAAACTGATATTAAGGTCAATGATTTGCCGAATGGTGGCGTTTGGTTGTGATTAGAAATTGATTTGCTTTGTCACCGATGAAATCAATTGATATATTCATTTGCTTCTGGTAAGCAACCGGGGCAACCAGAAAGCAGAATCACAATCCAAACAATTGCTGTTGGTGCCTATGTGTGCGTGTGATGCTATCTGCTTTGGATATATTGCTTCATCTATACAAAAATAAAACAAGAATTCAATTCAAAGAGAATCCCTGGTCTCTCTCTCTCTTGATTCTGGATTCTGTTCTGTTGAAAATATATGTTGAGAACGGTGAATGAGTGTGTGCATTATGTGTTGCGTTTGAGCAGAGAATATTTGACGACTAGAGCAGAGAGAGAGAGCGGCTAGGAGAGCGTGATGATGATTGCTAGCTTGCTCTGTATGCTGCTTCTTCTTGTTGTTGAAAAAGCACAATATTCTTCTGGTTGTTGTTGTTGTTGGTTATTTCGTATTTATTCTTGCTTTGGCCGGGTTTTCTTCTTGTTCTTCTTCATTTGGTTCTGGTGTTATTCTCAAGTTTAGTCGAGCTGCTGCTGGTTCGCAGAAAGACAAACACACACTCATACGCGAGGCATTTCATTTTTTTTTTCATTTCATTCTGCATTTCATTCATTGAAAAAAGTTTTCCATCGGTAACCAGAAAAGCAACCTCGCTTCACATAGCCGACGACGACGTTCGTTCTAGTTGGTCTTTGAAAATTGTTGGCGCCCGGTGACTGACTGACTGACTGCCGCTATTTTTTGTTTCGTTATTTTTTATTTAAAAATATACACACACACATAACAGAAACATAGAAAATAAAGTCAATTCTCACACTATTTTAAATTATTCTTGTGAATTTTTTCGGTAAAAAAAACAAGAAGAATATTCTGTTTTCCACGGCCAAAAACGACAAACTTTTTTGTGTGTTTGTGTGTGAATTTCATTTTTGTTCTCCCTTCTTCTTCTTCTTTTTCTTTGTGTGTTGTTGAATTTTTATTATTATTATTTTGATTTCGCAACCAGAAAGTAGAAGAATCCCTGAGAATCCTTCATCATCAAGAATCCAACACACAAACACATCCACAGCGAAAAAAAATCAACCGCGACCAACTATTCAAATTTTTTATTGAATACGTTTTCAACAGCAAGCGCAATGCAATGCAATGAGAAAAAACGATTCTTTTAGGAAAAGTTGAATAAAATGTATTTTTGGTGGATGACAGTGAAGCAGCAGATAGCAGCAGTGAATAGTGAATTAGTTTTTTATATTCCACCATGAAAAGTTTGAAGGGAATCACACTACTAGAATCACCATTGTCGTCATCACTTGTCGACTGTTGCAAAACCATTTTCTTCTTCTTATTTATTCTTGTTGCTCATGTTTGTTGCTTAGTTTAGTTAGTTAGTTGATTATTATTAAATAAATAAATGATGCTAAAAATAAAATTATCATTATTATTATGATATGATATGTTGATCATTTTAAATAAGAAAGAATATTATTAAAAAAGAAGAAGAAGAAGAATTTAGAAGAATGGTAATATATCGTATCATTAACAACATCCACAACAATCTAACGTTTAAAAAACCTTCACCAAAGTAGAATTTATTATTATGTTTTTTATTATAATATTTGGGCGACCAATTAGAATAACAGCCTCAAGCTAAGCAAGCTTTTTCTATAGGGTGGTTCTACTAATTCAATATGGTTTTGTCTGTTTTTATTCTGGTGGTGTGCTGTTGTAAAATATCATATTGCAGCCCATTGTTTATTATTTTGTTTGTAAAGAGGAATAATTCAGAATATTCCAAGTAGTAGCTCAATTCACATGCATTAAAAAACAGAATCATTGAAGCAAACATTCAACAGTTGCTCAGTTCAGTGCTGATGTTTGTGTCTGCCTGTGTGTGTGTGTGTGCTTGCATGAAACGACAACAAAAATGTGAATGAAAATAGAATTTAGAATGAATTCTCCAAGATGATGAAGAACACCATCAAGGATTTAGGGTTTAAGCGTTCTGTATGCATTGGTGATGGATGTTGTTTGGCTGGTGTCTGGATTCTTGATCCTCCCCTTGTAAACGAATACTATACAATATTTATTCTTCCGTTTATTTCGTTTTTTTGAAAAAATAATTAATTTTTTCTTAATTTGGTTTTAGGTTTGGTTTGTTTGGAAAACGTCCATCATCTGTTTTGTTTTTTTTGGTTTCGATTTGCCGTCAAGAGATGTTTGTTTTGGTGAAAAATCATCGACTCATCATCAAACGACCACACAATCAGCTGTTGCATCATTGTCTAAATTGACTGCTTTTGGTTTTTTTAAAAGTGTTCTATTGTGCGTGTGCGTGTGTTTGTGTGCTGTTGTTGTTGGTTGTTGATTAGTAAAATTGCAGCATCATTTATCAATAATCAATCAGTCAATCAATTTTAAAACAACGATGCCACCATCACTGCACAATTAATGATTAATTGTTCAACAATTTTTTTTAATTGATTGATTGATTAGAATAAAATTGAACGGTTTTTAATTGTTTATAAGTGAAAATCTTATTTGTTTGTTTTTTTTTGGTTGCAACGGAACTACGAAACTAATTCAACAACAAACACAATTAACAAACAACAACCGAATTAACACTACAGAACCACAGAACTCATTCACAACCAGCACGACGAACAAACTCAAAAAAAGCCATCTAAATTGATCATCTAAAACCAATTAAATTGACCACAATTTATTTGACAACGATCACCACAACCAAAAAAAAATCCACAAACCAAATCTACGGAAACGTAAGTGTTTTGATATATTTTTCTTGGTGTGTGCTAACCTAGTGTGTGTATCATTCTATTTTATTTTTATGATGTTGTTGGTTTTTTTTGGCTGGATACTTTTATTTTTTTTGAAAAATGATTATGGTCCACTCATAGACAAAAACAATACATGGCAAAAAATAACACATAAATGGTGTCGTAGAGTAGTACTTACAAATTTTATGATGTTATTTTTGGGAACATAGCAAAAAATTTTGTTGTTTTTGGCACACGTTTTCTCTCGCACCCGGACATCTGAGTGTGCATCCTGAGAACAGAAAGTAGACCTTGGAATTTAGATCCTTGGAAATTTGTGGTCTGTTGTTGTTGTTGTTGTTTTGCTTAGTTCATTCGCCTATAGCAGTGATGTTGTTTTTAGTGGCACAGTGTATTTTTGGTTCGTTGACTTTTGGTCAGTTTTTGGTGGCTGTTTGGTCACGGTTTGGTCATCACCATGCGTGATAACACCCAAAACCAAAGAAAAAAAAGCTTTCTGCTATATTTTGTTTTAAGTGTGTTTGTGTTTGTTTGTGTGTCTATGTCTATGTCTATGTGCGTTATGGGCAATGTTCAACAGGAACCAAATATTAAGTGCACAAGTGCTATTTGTTATCATTAGCCTTTTTTGCCTAGTCTCGTTGTTGTTGGTTAGTTCCGATTGGAATATCCGCCGAAATCGTTTGTGTTTGTGTTTGTGGGTCCGGTTTGGAACAACACCAAAAAAAAGAGGAGAGAGAGGGAAATTTAAAGCCAGCATATGACTTGGCCTGGATTTGAGTTATATTTTTTTTGTTGTTGGCAGAATGAAAAAAACTCCCAGTGTGTTGTCAATGATGTGCGTGTCCAGATATTGCTTTCTTTCCTATTCTCCCCTTTGTGATCCAAAAATAAATGAAATGAAATGAAACGATTCTTGTGCAAAGATGATTCAATTTAATACCAAAAAAAACCCGAATCTGGTTGTTGTCTAAATAGAAGGAATCAAATAAGATTGTAGATAAATGGAAATTCAAACGGATGCTTTTTCCGTTCGGAGAAAAAAAAACAATTTTTTTGCTTGAGCATGTTGTGTTATCATTTATTTCACTTTATTTTTATTATTGAATGCTGTTTGCGTGTTTGGTCCGGTTCTAGAAATCAAAAATAGAAAAAAAGGCAGCATTGCTTGATCAATCTTGGTCACTCACTCTCTCTCGTTCTCTCGCTCTTTGGCTCTATCATTTTACATCTGTTCGTGGTGGTCGTTTGGATTATTTGAGAAGAAGCAATCCAAAAAAAAACAAACAAGCAAGCAAGCAGCATTGATTGCATCCGTTTTTTATTTCTCGCTTGGTTCGTTTTTGGTTGCTTGTGGCGTGTGTGTGT